>ARYC01001642.1:0-60753 GCA_000711775.1 Oxytricha trifallax
AATATGTCAAACTTACTGAATATTTCCAAAAATAGTAAATTATTTTAAGCCATTGTGTAATGAGGAACATATTTAATGAATTTATTGAATAAAATTTGATAAATTATGTCAAACATAGTGGTTAATTCTAATTATTTATCAACTAAGGAAAAGTTTGTTACACGCACCCCATGTTCATATGCCCTTATTCTAAGTAAGAACACAGATCAGGAAACATCTAAAAGGCCAAGGGTGGAGGCATGTTTCCATAGTCTTTATTCTTGTGTCAAGAACATACATAGATTCAAAACCCAAAAACCCTTTCAGTAGTTTGATTGAGTTTTTGATTGATAAAAGTTTACTATGAGTGCATACTTTATTAGGGTTTTAATAGGGTTTATGTAGGGGTTTTATGTTTAAATATTAGTAATTTAAGTGAGTATATGGAGGTTTGGGGTCTGTTTATGACAGTGAGTATATAGATTTATTGTTTAAGTTGCGTTATGGATGTGATGAATATAGTGATCAACTCAAGCCTATCTTAATTATACGTCTATAGCAAGGCTACTTCATAAATCTCCTGCAACTGTGAGGTCTCACTGTCTATTAGCATTGAATTTAAAGAGATAGCATCTTAATTCTAAGCCTAAAAGACCCTTAAAATTTTAGCAGCATCATTTGAATATCTTATTAATGATAAGACTCTTTAATATTGGACTCATTTCTCTTTGGCTTAGAGCGCTGTGATGTTTCATCGCCAATTTCCTGAGCTTCACATATCTGCTTAATCGATAGCTAACATATATAAAAAGAACGGAATATCTTACAAGACAGTCAATCGCATTAAGAGAGTGATTGACTTTAATGTTCCATTTTATAAGGATAATTTAAATTATATATTCGATTAAATGCAGAGGGCTTTTACTAATAATATTAAGTTCATACACGCTGATGAGGCAGTATTCACGTTTAAATACCTTCATATCAAGGTCTTGGTATAAAAGATATAGCAACATTGAAGTATATGATTAAAAGGTTAAGGTTTAAACTCATGCAATTCTTGGTTGAATAAGCGAAGATAATGGCCTCGAGACTTATGTTATCCACCCTCGCTCAATAAAGACCGAATAATACATAAAGTTCTTATATTAACTCAGAGATAAGTACGCCGACTAAGAGATTATTCTGTTTGTAGATAACTTATCTGTCCATAAAACTAAAGACACAAGAAGGAATATGAAAGGCTAAACATAACACCTGTATTTAATGTTCCCTACAGTCCTCAGTTCAATGGTATTGAATTATATTGGGGGTTATTGAAAGGTCATTATAAGAAATTGCTACTCTATCACTTGATGCAGGACTTAAAGATAGATACAGTAGATTTTATTAAGAGTGCTGCTAAGAGAGTCAGCGATGATAAAGCTAAAGTACGTGCAAGAGAAGGGAGATTTTGTGTTTATAAATAAGTTTTAGATTTAAACGAATGAATAAGTTCACATATTAAATTTTCCTGTAAAGGGAATTGGCTTCTCTTTCTTTTCTTCCTCTTAAGGCTTGCTTGGGCCCATGTTTCTTCTCTTAGTGCCAGCTCCTGCATCTATGTTCATCTCTTCTGGCTTTTATAAATCTTTGAAGAGCCTCTTACTCAATTCATGTTTTAATTGAGACTTTCTCTCTCTGTTCAATTTGCTGCGCTCTTTCATCAAGTATATAGTAGTACCAGGTTTTTCTATGAAGTTAGAAGACTAAGCTTACTTGAGATGAAAGGATGCTTTTGAAGTTCCTACAGCCAGGTATCACTTATTTTAATACCTTGCTTCTCTTTTTCTTCAGGAGAGATGCTGTATCGTTTCTTATGAGCTTCTTAAATAACTTCATTTAAGTACTCAGGTTTCAGAGTTGCAAGAACAGCAAAGAAGAAGTTTCTCTCTGGCAACTTATTAGAGAGATGTAGCTTTGATGGAAGGTAGGGAGCTACGTCCGGATCACTCATAGCATCGTCATATAGGTTTGTCACTGATATTTCAGGGTAGTTAGGTTATCCTCGATCATTCTGATTTCATTAGACTTAAAAGCTTTTTTCTCTTCACTTAACAATGCTTTTAAGAATGATATTTTTGTTCCCTCCTGTGTTGGCAAGAACAATCCAACTATGGTTAATAAGTTAGTTATAAGTGAAAACTTACCTTGCTATACCAAGTATCTGTAAAGATCTTCCTTACTTCTGAATTTTCCTATTAAATCTTGAGATTAAATTCTCTTCATTGCATCATTCATAGACTCCATCTTGTTTCCAGTTTCTATAAATGTTAATGAAATTTAAAATTATGGATATCCATTCTAAACTTACTAAAATTTTTCTACTAAATAGGGAGATCCACTTGGAGGTCAACCTGAATCAGATAAATAGATAAAGATGGAGGAACTTTCTCCAAGTTTCAAAGTTTGACTTCCATTTTTATCAAACTTTATCCATTAAATTGCTCATTATAATAATTAATTTAATTAGGTGGTGCTCCTAATTTATATAAAACTTAAATAGGAGGTTAAATTAAAGTTCAAAACCGTATAAGGTGGTGCATTAAAAAAATTAAATTTTAAAACTTCCCCTCCTAAATTTACGAGAACAGATTTAGGAGCACCACCTAACTCCCCAAAACACATTTAGGTGCATTTTAATGTATAAAATGGATGAAATAATATATAAATTATCTCAAAATTTTAGAAATATAAAACTAATGTCTCTCACTCTGTTCGCATTAAACCTCTCTAAATCTATGAGGATATGCTCTTACTTGTATATAAAGGTAAAATTAAAACAGCTTATATAATTATTAATAGTATTTATAAAATGAGCGGCAACTTACTAAGAAAAGCGGCATTACTTGGCATTAGCCAGCAAAAATTTCCTTCATGAATCAAAAGAAAATTGAGACTTGTGATGCATACACCTAGTACGAACCTGAAAATTCTCTAACCTTAGGTCTCAGACTTTGAATAACAATTCAGTTGTTAAATAGAAATGCAGAGCTAAGAAATTCAATGCGAAGTTCCAATAAAAATGGTAGAAGAGGAGGAAGAGAAAAAAGAAATTAAAGCATTACATTTATGTGAAGAGTGTGAGAAGATCTTCACTTATAAATCTGCTCTTAAGCGTCATATCTTAGAGTAGCATTCTAACAAGCCAAAGCTCTATCTTAAGCATGATAAGATAGATGGAAAATACTTTTGCCCTTATTGCAATAAACAATATAACCATTCAAGGGATTAAAAGTTCACCTATAAAACCATCATGGCAAGAAGTTTGAAGTCATAGATCCTGAGACTGGTGAGGTCTTCCTTCAAAAAAGAAAGCCAAGAGACCCTTTAGAATCCTTAGAACAAAGAGTTAAGAAAGAAAATAAACTTATTAAAGCAGTTAGAAACCTCCCAGCTTCTGAGATAGTGAAAATCACTCTGAAGATACAAACACTAAAGCTTCCAATTATAAATGTAATTGACCTTAAAGAATGTAAGGAAAGTTATCTTATACTTGAGAACAAATTTGAGAAAAAGTCATAACTGATAAGCAGTTCGCATACAAGATTTATCCATTCAACTACTTTAAATGCAATGACAAGTATCAAATGGAATTTGTCAATGAGTACTAAGCTCTTACTAAAGCAAGGGATAGACAGTGCAGATTTATAATTAAGCTCGATCCAATACTGCTTGCTCAAGATCATGTTGCTTTTCGCCTCCCTCTATATTAAATGACTTTAAGAGACTACATTTAAGATTAAAGAGTTCCAAAGTAGCTACCTCTTATTCTTACAAATGTTTGCAAAGGCATAGAAGAGCTGCACACTTTAGGGTATGTACATAGAGACTTGAAGCCTGAGAATATTATGCTTGACTTTTCACCTCTCAGAGTAGTAATAATTGATTTCAATAGATCATAAAGAGTTGAAGCTTCAGGACTTGGCAACGTTTATGGTACTCCTGGATACTTTCCAGAAAGGGAGGACTGGAGAGATAGTGATATTAAGTGTGATGTATGGGCTCTAGCAGCAATTATTGCTGAATGCGATATGCAAAGAAATGATTACTATAGCTGTGAGAGAGAAAGATTCAAAGCAGAGAATACAGCACTATCTAGAATAGAATAAGATAAAAGGTAAAATGAAAGATATGGCTTAGCAGATTATCTTAAGACCAAACCACAGAGCAGAGCAAACAATAGACTAAATGATCAACTGGATAGGAGATATCAAATTTAGAAAATTAGCACATGATGCCAAGGTATAGTTTGAGTGAATAGTAAAAATAAAACCCCTCTAATACACACTACTATACATTACATTTAAACATTAAACCCCTACATAAACCCTATTAAAACCCTAATAAAGTATGCACTAATAGTCTACTTTTATCAATCAAAAACTCAATCAAACTACTGAAAGGGTTTTGGGGTTTTGAATGTAGAGCTTTTATAAATTAAATCTTTTAAGCAATATCAATATTTTAATTTTGAAATTTTCGACAATTTTTCGTATTTTTTCTATAAAACAAATAATAACTAAAGTTTTTTGTTAACTAAAATTAAGCTTTGATGGGACATTTTTACCATTTTTAATTCCAAATTTTATATTGAAAAACATATATTTTAGCTCATTTATAATTTACAGTATTTATTTTTTTATAAATTTAAATTTTAAGTTTAGATGATTAACTTGCCAGAGACATCTCAAGAGTATATTTCATTGAAAAATAATCAAATCAATGAATAATAATTGAAAACTAAGGTTTTCGAACTATTCAAGAGAGAATATTCGCCTATCTATTAATATATTTACACAAAAATATATAAAGTAATTTTTGTAAATATATTTGATAAGAATTTATTTAAAAAATTTAATATCGATAAATACATGGAGTAAGATCGTAATATGACTTAACTCTATGATGCATTAGAATATAAATTAAAATATTTTATTATTAATTAATGTTTATTATCTTGATATAATTTGAATTAATGATTGTTGATAATATTTGAAAAAATATTGACAATTTTGAGTCATTCATAGTGCTAATTAAATGAAAAAAATGAGATATATTATTTTTATAATTCTAATAATAATTATTTATATGATTCTAAAAATAATGGGATTATAAATGTTTGATACATTCAAAGGAAGCCGTGAAATGCGCTGGAGAAATGAAAGAGTTGTTTAATATATACTTCTCTAAATCAAAAATAAAGGTATTACATTTAAATTTTTTTAATTGATGTAATAGCATTTATACTAATTTTTAATCAAAAATGTTTTCAGGAGAATAAGGTATGACGAATGATCAATACAAGTATATAAATAAATAAATTTAGATATTTAATTAATTCAAAGGAATTATATATAAAAATACAACCATGCCTATTTATAACCCAAAATATTAGAATTTCTGAAATTTTAAATAATATTTTCATTATTTAAATCTAGATGCTAAATGTAATTTATAAAAGAATAAATATTTAAAGGTTTATTTTCAATAAAATATATTTGATTATTTTAAGTATTGATTCAATTTTGAAAATTATTGACCTACTTAGCAATTTTAAAAAATAATAAATGCGATAGATACTCTTAATAAAAATATAGAAAAATCTAAAAGATAAGAACATTATAAATTAAATAGCAGGAAGAATATAAACCTAAAAACTATTAATCACTAATTAAATAAAGATTAATTAAAAACAGAATATACTAATCGAAGTTTAAAATCCTAGTATTTTAGAAATATATTTTTTAAAATTATATTTTTAGATCAATTGTAATTGATTCATTAAATTATTATAACAATTTCTTTTACTTTATCCTTAATTATTATATTTTAAAATTACATTATATCATACAAAATTGCACAGAAGTTTTTTTTTAATTATTAACCAATTTTTCCACTATAAAAACCTAAGATATCTTTTTAGAAATAGCAAAATATTGAAATTAATTTTTTCAATAAGTTATTCGAGATCATATACATTTAAATTATTTTCACATGTTACACCTAATATGATATTACCATTTACTTATTAAATTCATGTATGAATTATACAATTTGGAGAGAAGAGTACGTGAATTTGAAAGGACCTATTATTTTCGAAGATTTAATTTCATTATATTAAATTACGGAATCCTTATATATATATTATTATATTTTATATAAAACCCCATTAGTAAATGTTTAATGAAATTTGGTTGAAATGTTAAAATAATAAATGAAAAAAATTAAATTAGATTTGAGAGAATACTTAAGTGTTACTTTTTCTTAAAGTGATATATAAAAATAGGCAAAAATTATTAATAATTTAATTAATTAATTACTTTCAAATACTTAGAGTTAGATAATTTGGGTTTCCTCGAATACAGTTACTATTTCTGATTCGTAAAACTTTCTTGTATTATTTATAGTATTTATTATTCGTGCCTTTCCAACTATACTTATAACGTATAAATCCTAATAGTACTTAAGAATTTCTCTAAGTGAAAATATATTTAGTTAAAACCTATTGCTCTGTTAATTAATAGAAAATCGCAGATTCAAAATCTCTTTCTAAACTAATTCATAAATATTTCAAATTATGATACTTAAAATCAAAGTTAGAAAGTAAAATGGTAGTATTAACACTATTCTCAGACAGTTAAAGCAATTATTTTATTTCTTTTAGGGAGAGTTCGAATCTCTCGAAAGTCTCATTTTTTAATGATAATAAAGTTAATGAAGCAATATGAGTATTTTAGTTCAATTTATGATTTATTAAAAATTTAACAACTCTCTTATAACTAATAATTTTAGTCTTTTATATAAATTAATTTATTATATAATTAGTTTTGCACTTTTTTAAACTTTCTTAATATATTATATATGCTATTATATTTATATAAGCAAATTATAATGAAAGTTAACTAATATTTCTTGTTAACTTCAATTTTATTTTTGCAAAATGTTTAAAATTATTTAAATATTTATTAATTATTTTAATAAGAGAGGATAAAAATTGTTATGTCTAAATTGAATCTATAAGTTAATAAAGATATTTAGTTTAAATGAACTAATCGATATTTGGACTATTCTTTACGATCATTTAAAAACCATTTCTATTAAAAAATCACAATTTTTAATTAGTTTAATATATATCAAAATGTAAATTTGAAAAAGAAATGACAAAAGAAACTAAAAATAAATATTTATAAAAAAAAAATAAAACTTAAGAAAAAATTTGAATTTAAACTTTAAATGTGATGATAAATGTAAAATTTAAATTAATATACTCAAAGAATTAATAGAAAATATTTATTATTGATAAAATTATTTTAAAATATTGATTGTAAAAAAAATATTGTAGGAAAGCATTTGAATTAAGAAAATGAAGTAAAATTATATAAAAATGATAACTTTTAGTGTATATTTTTATAAAATGCCTCTAAACTATGTCTTTATAAAATTGATTATATAATGATGAGCCAATCTTAAAAATGGATCGGGACTTTTGCGTTTGTTAATTACTAAACTTCTTGCTTGAATCATGAGTTCTAATTGAAATGCATGCCATTTCTAGATCGTCAGCAAGCTGACAAGTATTGATCTAATAGTGCCGCAGCTATTATATTATAGTTATTCGCTATCAAATGCAAGGAATCATTTTTTGTAATCAGTTAATGATATAGCTTTGTTTTTTCCTAATCAATGAAAAATATATTAACTGTTCTGAGAGTAAACAGAAAATAAAATTATTGATTTATCTGAATAATTTAGTCATATAACTAATAATAAAGTCCAGTTTAAATTTAATAATCTAGCTCATAATCAATTAGTATTAAATTTTAAGTCTATTTTTATTTGTTATGCCATAATTATATTATAAAATAGATTTACTTTACAATATTTTCCCAATCAAATTTATTCCTTATTATTATGAATTATATATTCTTTTTAACAAAATTAGTTAGTAAGCTAGTTTTTAGTGCAAAATTAATAGTAAATTCACAATTATTCAAGAGGTCAAGTATCTTTTATCTTAAAAATGCTTACCATAATATCTCCAAGATCACTCTTCTTTATTCAATTCAGCCTTATCTTTCACCCTTCTAATGTTATCCTAGGGTTCGATTAATTATAGTTCTACTCGTGCAACTTTAATTCATATGACAGGACTTATTCAAGTCCTGCTCATTTCTTTACATTAGCATTTACGCTTTTTTTCATATAAAAAACCAATTTAATAAATATCTTTCTCTATGTATTCACATCTTTGAGACAAAGGGCTAGTTTTTAGAGTCGGGTTTTTCCCTTCATTGTCAATAAATCTATCTAATTTCAGGTGATTTAGTAAGTAATTCACATGAAACTGAAGCTCAAATTTTCTCATTTTGATCTTTAGTTTCTCAATATTTAATTCTATTTAATCATAAACTAAGTAAAATTCTTTAAACTAATAAATGTAAATTAAATGACCAGTTTTTTAAACAAAATATAAATTTTATCAAAATTAGGAAAATTTAGTAAGTTTTAATTCTCCATATGGATGGTTCTATTCATTTTCAGTAGAGCAAGCGTTTGAGACAAGAATTAATGCCTTAAATTTATAAAAATATAATAAAAATAGGAACTTGGATTTAAAATTTGTTTTTGTTTACTTATAAATTTACTAACAGTAATTTATAATTAAAAAAATAATATTTATCAAATGATATTAATAAAAATATTTCAGCATAATTCAAAGGTAAAGGGTTATAAATCTTTGAAGAGGTACTAAATTTACTAATCTGAATAAGAAGAACAATAAATGTCATTTAATATTTATTTAACAATAATTTAATAACTATTTCCCATTTTACTATTACTAAAATAGAATTGAATTGGAAAAATAAGATATATAAATAAATGTTATTTGAATTATTAATTATAACTGCCACTAATTACAGTAGTTTATAGATGAAATTTGGTCATAAGTACTTACCGTTATGTTCCTGATAGTTCACCGTTAATTTTGAATGTTTTTATTTTCTTCTAAAAAATGTCATTTGACCGGTTTGACTCAAGGATTTTTGTGGTTAAATTCCTCGGATTTAGAAATAAAGTAGATTTAATTTTTTAATTATTAAGTTATTTTAATATATAAATATAATAATTATGAATTTGACCGGTTTGACCCATTTGACCGATTTGACCTGGGTATATTTCCGGTCAAGTGATTAATGTGTAATTAGATAATATAAAATAATTGCAAATATGTATATTTAGATCTTAGTTTTACTAATTACACAAAATGGCTTAATTATGCATAAAATGTTTTCCTCTCTGATCGTTGTGGTGCTCCTCTTTCATTTTTCACTTTCATCATTATGACTTCCTCTCTTGTGAGTTGCTCTCATTAGTTTCATCCTCATCTAGGCGCTTCATAAAGTACTTTGCCAAGTCAATTGAGTCAAACTGCAACTTCAAGCTTTCGCATTTCTACACTTATGTGAGGTCGATCAAATGGCATCTGGCCTTAAAAGCCTCTCTATCGATATCGTCAAGCTAATTTAGTGGCATGGAATTCGTGGTGATCACAACAACACTGTCTATGTATTCTAACTACACCTCACCGTACTTTACTTCAGTTGAGTATCCGTTGCCTTCTAGCAGTCTTTTCATCTTAGCTACCTTATCCTTGCTAAAGAAATGTCTGTCGTTCATTTCGTCCATTAGAACAATTTGAGGCTGGAACTTGATTGGTATGACTTATAGCTTGAAGTATGACTAGCCCTCTTAGAGCACATCGCACACGAAGATTTGCTAGAGCATCTTGACAATACTTGACTTTCCAGTATCTGCTTTCCCATAAAGCCAAACACAGCATTTCTTAGTATCACTCCTTTCTACTATTACTTTAAATAGTGCATCTACAGCTTCGCCATATCCCCATTTCTAAAACTATTCCTGTGTTGTGGCCGTTCTATCTTAGTACTTCTCATAGTTCTTTATGACGAATGTTTGGAGAGATTCTATGACAGGTATAAGTTTTTTCTCTAGCAGTCCTGATCCAACCATCATCTTCAACAACCCTCTCAATCCACATTCGATTTCTTAGATCTAGATCAAGTTATTGTCGTTGCTCCAATACATCTGAATATAGTCAGGAAGATTATGTATTTCCCCTCGTTTGAGTAAACCTGTGAATTCGGCTAACATCTCTTTCTTAGTTTTAGATGGAGCAAGAGTGGAGTTGCCTTTAGATTTAGCAATACTGGCAGATTATTCCCTACATTTTTTAAAGCTATCTTAATTTCCAGCGATAAGGATAATTTCGTGATTCGATTAGAAAAGATCTAGCAAACACTTTTTAATAATGACCGTTATTTTAATGTCAAGTTCCTTAAGAATCTTTGTTCCTAGACTATTGGCTTGCTTGAAATGATTTTTGTGTAGGCCCTTTGTAAGTTTGTGGCATTATATCTCTAGGTATTACTTTTTATCTTCAACATCCTGATATACGCATACGTGTTCTATTCTATCATTGATATCTTTGATCTTACTAGAGATAGCTTCTGAGTTTTCAGGACCATAGGGATAGAAACACTCGTAAAAGTGAGTCATTTTATAGTTCATTGGAGGAGGAGAAGAATTATACTACTATCTCAGAAGTTAGAATGCACTATTTATCTAGTTTATTGCTCCATTAAATGAAATATTTAAATTAATTATAGTAAATAATTATCTAATTACACATTAATCACTTGACCGAAAATATACCCAGGTCAAATCGGTCAAATGGGTCAAACCGGTCAAATCCATAATTATTATATTTATATATTAAAATAACTTAATAATTAAAAAATTAAATCTAATTCATTTCTAAATCCGAGGAATTTGACCACAAAAATCCTTGAGTCAAACCGGTCAAATCGGTCAAACCAGTCAAATGACATTTTTTAGAAGAAAAAAAAAACATTCAAAACAGTGTACTATCAGGAACATAACGGTAAGTACTTATGACCAAATTTGATCTATAAACTACTGTAATTAGTGGCAGTTATAATTAATAATTCAAATAACATTTATTTATATATCTTATTTTTCCAATTCAATTCTATTTTAGTAATAATATTTGTAGTTTTGAGTATAAAATTAAATAATATGTTATTTTAATTTATGATTATTCATTATTTTTAAAATAGATAAAAATAGGAAATTTAAGAAATAATGATTAATTATAAATATATCAGTAATTACAACTGTCACGTTTTAGGAGTGCCATTAATCATATTTTGATTTAAATTAAAAATTATTAATTAAATCAATTAATTATATATAATTAGTGGTCTAGTGGTCTGGCAGGTCTTTAGGAGACCACTCGTAAATATATATATATATATATATAATTACGAATGTGTAGACTGGTAATGGAGTCAACGTGCCGGAGACCACCAAGCCGGATATTTAATTGAATAAGAGGCCACTGTAGACTTATAACCGCGCCGAGGACTCTGGAAAATAAAGTAAGTATTATGTCTCACGACCGCCACTAATTCATCTTACAGTGCAGAATGAGGGCAGCTCAGAATTTTTGAAGCAGTGCCAGCGCGTGATGACGAGTCGAATTGCGGGGTCCAGTCACATCGAGGTCTACACTGATCGTTCCAGGAGGAATGGCTATTGAGCAGAAGTACGGCGGAGTGGAATACAAATACATTGGCTGCTTCACAGTAATCACATCAAACACACTGCCCTTCAATAGTATGGACCCCGAAGATGCCAATGCCTTTAAGGCTCGGTGTCTACTCTGCCAATCTGAAATTCCTACTTAGAGTGGCGAGGAGGCATTCCCTTTGACCGCGTCATTGGTGGCACGCTTTCTCAATGCAAGATTCTAAGCCGGTGAAAAGGAGAAGAATGCGATTAACTGACAGCATCAGACCGTGGTCTGAGACAGCCGGGGAAATGTCTAGTGATTCATGGCAGTATTACCAGTCTACACATTCGTAATTATATTTAAATGTATTAATATATATATATATATATATATATATAATTTACAAAAGTGGTCTGCTAAAGACCCTGCCAGACCACCTGCCCACTAATTATATTATTTTAATGTATTAATTAATTAAATATTAAATTTAAATCAAAATATGATTAGTGATACTCCTAATTCGTGACAGTTGTAATTACTGATATATTTATAATTAATCTTTATTTCTTAAATTTCCTATTTTTATCTATTTTAAAAATAATGAATAATCATAAAATTTATTTAATTACATTTATTGTTCCTCAATTTAATATTTAGTCATATTATAAGTTTATGAAGATATTTATTTCATTACATTCGATACTGTCTCTATAGAAATCTAACAAACTTTATAATTAAATTGTTCTTGCTGATTTTGGAGTGAACTATAAACTCATAGTAAGAAGCCTTACTAAGTGAAGAGAAAAAAAGCATTTAAGACTAATGAAATTAGGAACTTAGAAATTCCTAACTACCCTGAAATATCAGTGACATACCTATATGATGATGCTATGAGTCATCCAGATGTTGCTCTCTAACTTCCATCAAAGCTATAACTCTCTAATAAGTTTCCAGAGGAAAACTATGTAAATACATCATAAAATACATTATTAACTCAGGTTTTAGATTTGCTAGAACACCAAAGAAGAAGTTTTTCTCTGTCGTAAATTAAAATTAATAAAATCAATAATAATCGTAAAAAAAGAAATATGTATGAATGGATTGAGTAAATTATTTTGATATATTTTCGTTTTAATAATCATGTTGTTATAGAGATAATAATTTTGATTGTTTGATTAAGATCATTCACTCCAAAACAACATTGGATTGCATTTTTTCAAAAATAATTTTAAAAGTTTTATCATTTATAAGTAGTAATTGGTGCTGAAGGAATCTATATAAAGTAAAATAATTGGGATTCTAAAAAATAGAGAATTAATAAAAATCTCAATCAGTAATTAAATTGATTATTGTTAAATGCCACTGTTTTAAAATTGGTTAAGTCTCATTCCAACTTTTTGAAGGTTTACTGCTTGATTTTTACTCCAATATCTATCGGCTAGGGATGCAGCTCTTTAATTCATTCTATATTTGTTTTAGCATGCAAGCTGCTACTGTCGTATAGTTCAGACCAGGCAGCTACTGCACCTCCCATTAGTAAATCATCTTGAATTTAAATATTATGGTTGGCTCTTGCTCTTCTTTTATTTAATTTGACCTATTAATTTAGACCTTTAATAACTTATTCATTATTTTTTTTTTCTAGCTCATAGACAGTCATCCAGTGTCTGTAGCTTCCGCACCATGAATCTCCTCCAAACTTGTTTCCTCTTCCACAATCTAAATAGTAACTTGTCTTAGTGTAGAAAACGTATTTGTTTTTGGGGTAGGCTTCCTTGAAGGCAGTCATGTTTGAGTCTCCCCACCAGAGTAGCACGTCATTCTCTGATTAATTGAAGTAGAGGGAGTTCGGGTTTGACCAGTACATAGCAACTTTATCTGGATTAACTTCTCTTAAGATTTCTCTAGATTGAAAAACATATAAAATGATAATCATTATAAATCAAAATTAATATATTGCAGTATTTCATTTATTCTTATTAAGATAAAAGAGCATTATCATTTAAGAATTATAATTGTGATAAATAGATTAACTATTTTTCTATTATTTCAATGATTTCACTATGATATCTAAAACAAAAATTTGGATGAAATTTAAGTACTTATATTCGAAAATGTAATTTCAAAATAAAAATAATTATAAAAATTGCCTGAGCTAATAGTTGAACAGTTATTCAAGAGTTGTGAAATTCTTTTCTTTCATGAAGTCAGCTACATTAGGATTTTCATTGTAGCAAGAAAGTTTAACTTCGTCTCCTCCCATCATTAGCAAGTTATCTGGGAACCAGTTATTGTAATAAAGCAAAATAAAGCGATTTATTGTATTAAATAGATAAAATTGTATTCTTTAAGAATTTTTTTATTTTTTAAGCATTTTATGATTAATTAATATTCAAGTCAGTGAATACACCTCTTAGGAAATCGTAAGTTTTATTCATGAGGGGGTCTAGAGCACCTGATCTATCTCCTTCTATTTGAAAAGCTTCTCCTTTTAAATCATATCTCTGAAGCTGGGATCCATTCACAATAATTTAAGTATTAATTTATGTTGTTCTTTATTTAATTTATTTTTATGATTCCAATTGATCTGCTGTGTCCTGGATTGTCGAATTCTGGAATAACTCTAAGTCCGACTATCAAAGCGTATTCAACAATTTCCTTCACATTTTCTTTTTTAAAATAACTTATTGCCCTTATTGAAAACACTAAATTTGGCAATTGTCATAGCGTCAATTAGTTTTCTGATAACGTCCATTGTCATGTAATGTCTAGCTGTTTAATAAAGAGCATTAATGCAATAAAATACATAGCTGGAGTATTAAATATATTAGTAGAGATTATGTTTATATAAAGCAAAATTTTGAGAAAAAAATATATAAAAGAATTGAAATTTAACTACAAAATGATGACAAAATTTTAATTATCTACTCATCCGCAAATAATTATAACTCTTAAAATTGAATTTACTTTTCATATAAAAATGTTAAATATTTAACAATAAAATTTGATATAAATAAACTTGTATTTTCCAAAGTTATTTCTATCAAATTATAAGATAAATATGTCTTAAACATAAACTTTTATATTTTCAATATGGGGTTTATTTCTATATATTATAATTAACATATCTTCAGCCCTCTCACTAGTCCTACATACTGATTAGAAAACAAAAATATACTATGTTGTTAATTTATTTCAACAAAACTTTGATTCAAAGTAAGAGTAACTTACTATGATTAATTAACAAAATCTCTATATAATTATCTTGCCTTAGTTGGAAGTTGCATGGATCTATTAGGTAATATTACTCATCAATATATTATTATAATTATAATTTTACAAATCAAATAATAAGTTATAAATTCCATCATTAAAACCATATCAAGTAATTATCACATAATATTTTGCGCTACTAGCAAATTATTTTTAATTAAAAATAGTTTGTTTCTCAAACTATATAAATAGGAGAAATAATTATTTAAACAATTCCATTAAAGATGTTTTAAAAATTAATCATTTTATTTTATATTAGCATTTTTCAAACTTTTTATAGCAATATTTTACTCTAATCTTCATAAGTCATGTTCAAGGGGTCAGGAATGATTAATATGTAGAATTATATTATCTTTCTTAACAAATGATTCTATTAGTATATTATATATTTTTCAAAAGTATTTACTTCTTCTGTCATAGTTGTATTTGGCAATCTATGGAGACATTACATGCCGATTTCACAATAGCCAGAGGTAATTGATTCAATATATGAATGCCAAGTCTTGTAATCACATCCTTGAAAGAGTTAAGTCTCTTTTAAATTATTTTATAGGAGTCGAGCTCTTGGCCACATGTGAGCATGCAAGCGAAATGTTAAAGCTTAAATAAAGCATTAATTACAAGAATATAATTAAAAAAAATATAATGGGATTCATCTATCATAAGTTTATTAATTATTATTTGTAAAATTATTCTTCTTCACATATACCATAAATAATAAATTTATAATTTACAAATTTATATATAGCAAATTTTTTTCAAAAATAATATAAACATTTTGTTCTTGATAATTCTCAAAATATTAGCAATCTCATGTTTATATTTATATATTAGAAATTTATTATAAGATTAATGTTTGATTCTTTTTTTATCTACAACTTTTTATTAGACTAAATGACTATAGTGATTGATATAATAATTGATATATTAAAGTTGAATTAAGCTATGAAATTAAAAATGGAAGAAAATAAGATTCAAATCTTTAATAAATAAAACCCATGAACTAATAAAAAACTATAAACCTTTTTTTAAATTTATATACTTTCTATGTTTCATTTAATGCATTATAATTTACTTAATAATATATATTTTCACCATTTTTCAGCAAATCTTCAAAGTATTTGTATTTTTTTCTCTCAACAAGCAAAATCAATTATATTTAAAAAGTAAATGAATATATTTTATGTTACTAGCATTATGTATTATTATCAAGACAGGTACTAGTATTATTTAGACATTTTTAATATTCTTGTTCAACTTTTTATTTTCATCTATGTCTCTAATTATTAACTTAATAGCAAACTTAAATTTATAAAATGTTATTCAATTATATTTTTGATTTCAACAATTTTCAGTTATTTTATAAATATTCTTTGCTGTTTTATTTAAGATTAAGAGATTTCCATAAATTAAATGTATGAATAATAATCATTATATCTGTGAGAGAGGGATCTAGGATATTAAACTTCTATTAATTATTATAATAATCAATCTTAATTAAGATGTTCAGCAATTAAATCTCAGACTGATGAAATAATAAAATTATTATTGTTATAAAGAACAAATGTGTTAAAGTTTTTATCTGACTATAAGGATGACTGCAGTAAAAGAAACTTTAGAGCTGTATGTAATAAAATATATTTATATATAGCTTGGAAACAAAAGAAGCTGAAATATAATAATTTATACTATCTAATTAAGTCCTATGATCTAGAAATTCTGATGGATAAATTTAGAATACATCTTATTTTATCTTGAATTAAAAACCCAAGATATTTTCATTATTTAAATAATTAATAAATTATAAAGAAAATAATTTATTTTCAAATGTATAGAAGAACTTTATAATGTTAAAAATTGAGAATAAAGATCTGGCGTTTTAAATAATCTCGGTTGGCTCTTGCAAAAAAATGTTATCTTATAAAATATAATAGATCTAATTAATAAATGCTAAAGAATTTTAATGAATTATATACTTTTAAATTGAAAGTAAGAGTAAAGTTTCTCAATAGGTTCCTTTGACTTCAAGAATTTCTTGTCTTGCCATATTTAATTGAAACAAAGCAAAAATTTGTAGAAGATGGAATATGAAATACAATACTATTGATTGATCATATGTAAAAATATATTAAAATGTTAGAAAATTAGCTATCTAAAGCCTATAATTTTGCCTTTTTATAGCCATCTTAAATGCATTAAACAAAGCATATTGTCAACTATTTAGAATAAAATAAACTAAGATGTTCAGCAAATTACTCATTACGAGTGGATTCATAGCGATTTCTGGTTGCTATTAATTCGAAAAACACATACTAGACACCTCCTAGCCTCCAAGCATCCTTCCTTACTTAGTAAATATCATGACTTTTGGAGAGGTTTCTGCTTTCATAGATCCAAATAACTTATATTGATTAAATATGTATGAAATAGTAAATGTCACATAATAAAATTGAATTATTGCTCATGATGAAATTTTAGAAATTTAAAAAACTTTTCGTGAATATATATTAAGCATTTAATAAATAATAACTTATAATTTAAATTAAAAAAATATTACTATTTGTAGATTAAAGATATTGGGGGGAGAGTCTAAGTCGGTGCAAAATTTTTTTTCTCAAAAACATCAAAATCCCTAAGTCGGTGCATGATCAATTTTTGACATTATTGATATATTTTATCATCCTACCCCTCATAAAAAGTATCATTATTAACTAAAACTTATGTCTCAGCTTCTGAATCGAACTCCTTCATGAAATTTCGATCATAGGACACTTATAATATTATTACAAAAATATTTTTTCTCTGTGACAGATATTCGTTTAAGTAAAATAATAATATATTATTTCATATTTTAATATCTAATTAGTCAGTGAGCAACGAAATTGGGGATTAAAAACATAATAATTATTCGCAAATTTTAATGTTGTCTTGAATTAAAAAATTCGTACATATTGATTAGCGTATTTAAAAAGAAAATTAATTGAGCCAATGATTTTTATATCAATTCAAGACAACATTAAAATTTGCGAATAATTATTATGTTTTTAATCCCCAATTTCGTTGCTCACTGACTAATTAGATATTAAAATATGAAATAATATATTATTATTTTACTTAAACGAATATCTGTCACAGAGAAAAAATACTTTTGTAATAATATTATAAGTGTCCTATGATCATAATTTCATGAAGGAGTTCGATTCAGAAGCTGAGACATAAATTTTTGTTAATAATGATACTTTTTATGTGGGGTAGGATGATAAAATATATCAATAATGTCAAAAATTGATCATGCACCGACTTAGGGATTTTGATGTTTTTGAGAAAAAAAATTTTGCACCGACTTAGGATTTTGAAAATATTTTTGCACCGACTTAGACCCTCCCCCAAGATATTGAATTATTACTAAATAGATATATAAATTATACTTTTATTATAACTAAATGTAAATTATTTATTTAAATTCTTACTTATTTTTAAGTATCAATAATCTAAACACTATCATAATCAAAGTTTTTCTCTGATATAATTATTTATTACTCAATAAATATTATTTTAAAAAATTTATATTTTTAAAAATAAAAATAAATAAATAACTCTAACATTCATATGTCTTTATATGGTATTTTAGTAAATTGATTACTTTAGAGATTAAATTCCTCTTTTGTATTAAAATATTATATAGAAATTATACTCAATCAATAAGAATTTAGAGCTACCGATGACTTAGCTCTAATCAAGTACATCAGCTTGAATATATTATAAGATGAAATCAGGGAGTTACTTCACCCAGACATTCTTTAAACTGATGAGTCCTATATTTATAATTATACTGATGGATACCTAACAAATTACCATCAAAGCTAATCAGTGAATATAACATTTAAATAAATTGCTCTAGCTCTAGTGAGAGGCTTGTCCACAATGACTTAACTTGTTAAGAAATCTTACTCATAAAAGGGTTTTTACTAGATAAACCAACTTCCAATCGTAATTCATGATGCACCCAGATACCCCTTCAGAGGATTCATGCTGGATACAGCTAGACTAACAATTATACTAAAATATTTATCAAATTATTATATGTGTTTTGCATTGGCACATCGTGGACGATGAAAGTTTTCCATTGGTACTTGATTCATTCCCAAGTATCGCTGAGCATGGAGCTTATTCACCAGATCATGTTTACACAAAAGAATAATGAAATAATAATTAAATATCAAGGGATTTATCGAATCTTTGGATGCCTAAGAGCTTTGATTTTACTTATAATTTATGGAAGAAGAATTTCGCTTTACTAAGAACACTCAAAGAATGTATTTTAAAATATATCATATTATTTAAATTATTTTGTAGAAAGATGTTTAAAATATAGAGAACTATGAAATAATATTTTATCTATTTTATTAAACAAAAGATAGATTCAATCAAACACAAAAAGCATTTTCTAATTAAAAAAGAACTTGTTTAATTATTTAATATTCTGATCAATAACAAACTAACTAATTTGATAAAAATAATAATAGTATTTTATTTGTATTTATCATTGGACTGGATCTCAATAAATTATAGAGATATGATAAGATGCTTCGATTAAACTAATGTATATAACACTGGTGTGAAAGGAGAAGCTTATTAATTTAAATATTTATTAATATTCAGAGATCTGACGCTAAATCTTAAAATTTAATATTTAATTAAGCATGGTAAAATAATATCAATAAAATGAAAAGAAAAACTATATAAAAATCTAGCTATAAATAATAAAATTTTGTATACGAAAATTCTAATTTTAATTAAACAAAACTCTATTTTTAATTTTTAAAACGACGGGTTTATAATCTCTAATTTAAATATGTAATATCATAAGAGACCTGTGAAAACAAGGATTTTTAAATTTTTAAATAAATCCCTAAATTCATTAAAAAATATATTTTATTTATCTAAAATGATATTAAATAAAATATCATATAAACTCATTTAAAGTTTTGGAGAGTTAAACCAAGAATTTCATAATAATAAATGTCTGAACTTTAAATATATTTAAATATTAGGTTTTTTAAACAGGCATCACATTGCTATTTCAAATCTTAAAAAATTGTTATATTTTATTCATTTTTTATATCCTTCAATTTCAAGTACAAACTCTCAATTAAATTAAAAAAAAGAAGATTATTCTCAGACTTTTAATATAAAGATAATAAAGTATGCAGTAAAACATTTTTATGATGAATACGATAGACTAATTTATTGCTCTAAAGGCTCAGCTAGTCCATTCAACAAAAATGATTTGCAGAATATATTAATTTTTATTAATAAAGAGTTTATAATTATAACATTTTAATTGTATAAATTGGCATGAATGTTATCATGAGTTTATAAATATCTTTCATAATTAACAACGTATATTATATAATATTATTCTTAATGTTAATTTTTTATGATATAGATAAATAAGAATTTTATATGATGAATTATATTAAATATGCTGACAGCTGCACAGGTTTATAAAGATTACGGATTCTTGATATATTTATTTATAATTATTTTAAAACATCATATTTACATTTATTTTTAATGAGTGTAAATATATAAATCAGTTTTTTTTAAAAAATTTATTGATTTCTCTATCAAATCTAAATAGACTTAATTTTGACGAAGAAACTCTTTCATTATATTTATATTAAATAAAAAAATTAAATATAACTGGTATTTACACTATAAATTTTGAAATGTTTAAACTATATATTTTCATTGTTAGAACAGTAAAAGAATAAAAGCTATAAAAATATAATTTATTAATTTTTTATTAGAGATTTAATAATTACTGATATTAAGTGCTTTAATATATTTAAGTGATTCAATAGTTTAATAAATATAATAAAACATTAATATATTAATCAAAAATATTTTTAAACTTAAATAAAAAATATTTGCTAAATGTAATTGAAACAATACAACAATTTCTATTTCAACTTCATTAGAAGATTATGAGGATAATTAAGCCAAATATATGAAGTTTACTAAATTATTTTATTATAATATATTTTGGTTAGAAACTTAGAGTGACAATAAAAACACTTTAATACAAGTATCTACTTTGATTATTTTAAACATAGTCAATTAATTTTCAATTTTCTTATATTTATTTTAGTTTCTACAATTTTTCTTTTTTATGTAAATTAATTTGTATAATAAATGTAAATAATCTAAGAAATTATACATACCCTTCTTAAATAATCATGTGCTTTAAATGTGTTAATCTAAAAGTTCGTGAATCAACCTCTGGTGTTAAGCAACCCACAAACTTTCATTCACATCACAGCAGGAGGAATGAATAGTTTGGCCGAAAGTTTCTCCTATGGAAATGAATTAATCATCACGTGCCTTGGACAAGACACTTTTCTTAATTGTGAGCTGCAGCAAAGCAAGGGAACCGCTGAGTGTATATTACCCAAATCTGGCAAAACAATCACCTAAGGCATCTCTAATAAACATGAATTTAAAATCTAAGTGACATATTATACGATTAATCAAAAATATAAGATTGTTAGGCTCAAAATAAAATATACAATTTTAAGATATTTTTTTGAATTTTGTATATTAAAGAGAATTAACTTAACATAAAATTAATAATTAGATAAATTATTTTCCTTATCAATTTTTAAACATATTCTATTCAGAGTTTATTTACATTACAAATAATTAAAAATATATAATCCTAAATATAATTTATCCTAAAAAATATTATTATTCTTGCTTTATAATCAAGAAATACAAAACGAAAGAACAGTAAGCAGAAAGACAGCTCTTTAAGTAAAGATGCATTGAAAACGCAAAGTTCTATGATGAAAACGAAGAAAACATTCTATTTTGGGTTGATTATTCACAAGAAGTTCACTAAAATTTATAATTATATAATGAATTTAATTAAATAATATCCACATAAATTTAATTCATATTTATGAATGATTATGATTGGGTTATAGCATCTAGCTCCAAAATATATTTGGAATATGAATACAGCTGAGAGATTCGATGCCGATATAAAGCAAACATTTATTTTGGTGATTGTTATCGCACTTTTTATTATTTTTAGGTTCTTAAAGGGAATACTATCATCAATATATTGAATTTATTTTTAAGTCAAATTTATTAAAATATATATACTTACTTGTAATTGATCAGATAACTAACTACACTAAATAATAGAGGGTGGAATTATTTATCTTTAATTCCATTTTTTAATGTAAATTTTCGAATGCTTAAAATAATTATTAGATAATCGAACTAAAAATTATAATAAAGAGATTAAATTTTTATTTTAATAATTAGAATTTTCATATTAATGAAATTAAAACTTTATTATCAATAATGTATATCTCCAAATACTCAACATTTAAAAATTATGGGATAATTAAAATAATTATAAAGTATTTCCTAATTAATTATTGAAATGGCTGATTCATTAATCAAAATCTTGAAAACAATTATTAAAAATATAAATTAAATTAATTCAATATTTTACATATTATACTAACTTGCAACAATATTTTTAATTTATGGAAAATAAGTATTATAAGAAAATAAGCATTACGAAACATTGATACTTATTAAACAAATTTATTTTTAAATAATATTTTCTAAATATGAAATTAGTCAAATGCATAAATTAATAAAGAGAATTTAATTTAATGTTAAATATCGAAGCTAAATAATTCAGTCAAAATTTATTTTAAATTAATTAGCAAAAAATATAAATATATATTTGCAATTGCTTAGATATTCTATCATCAAATATACCGAAAATAAATAATAATCTATAATTATTTTAAATTTATAAATAGAATTCAGTTATTGAAAATATTCTTAGAATTGAAAATTAGAGAAATTAAATAAGTATAATTATAGGCCATATTTACCTTATCAAATAGTTATTATTTTTATTTTTTATGTTTTTAGAGTTTTAAACAGTACTTTCTTTATTATTTATATCTTAGTATATAGTTTCTCTTCAAAAGATACCTGAAAAACTTAGCAAAATTAGATGATGATGATTATGACTAAGATTTGGAATCAACACATTTAATACAATTATATCCAGATGCAAATTAAAAGTAATATATTATTATATTATTTCTTAATGCAGATAGAAAGAATGTGTTAGTTTATGGTCATTAAGATCACTCTCATGTCTCCATCCTGAAGAAGGTAGACTAAATATCTTATGATCTAATTTACAATATATTATATAGATAGCACTCACTTTATAGAAATCTGGCAAATATAATCAAAACTCTAATTTAATTTATATCTCAAGCATTAAATAGTAATATTAAAGTTAGTTGATTGTATTCCATTAAAAATTGTTAATTTTAAATTTACTATTTAACTATAATCTAATTTATTTGTTTTAATTATTCATTGAATTGATAAAAAATTTAAAAATATAAGTTTATGTTGAAATAAAAGACCCCAAATAATTATTATATATTTCTAAAAATTAATATATCATTTTTTATGTTTAATGTGCACATCCTTATGAGAAATACTTTAGTTGACGCCATAGACGAGTTAACGGAAGCTGGAGTGAAACCAATAACCTATACTAAATCTTAAGCCGATCATCTTTTCACTTATTCATTAATTTATTTATAAATTTTATAATAAATTATGTTATTCACAAGAAGTAAGGATAGGATTTTAATAATACCGCCTAAACTTTTATAATTAATTGACAAAATTATAGTATTGTGATCCTAAGTCTAAACTTTATTCACAATTGACAGACTAGAAATATGATAAATAAATACAATTTAAAGCAAATAAAAATTGTTAAAGCTAGGGGAGTTAAGAAAAATTAATTGAATTTATATATTAAATTCAATTTTTATAACTTCTTAATTTATAACTATAAAAACATACACTTTATAATTAAAATCCCTATAAAGTTTTTATTTTGTATCAATATAATTTCTATATAAACTTTCAATCATAATTTTTAAGGAATTTTGTTTACTAATAATTTTTTTTTTCAATTTATATTTATTGTAATGAGAATAATCATTATTATTTTTTAGTATATTTATGATATTAAGTTTTTTTTAAAACAATTTATTTAATTAAATATGACATTATATTCACAGAGTACTAGAGAAAGCATTTGGAATTTGTGGAGTGCATTTATTTTTTTAATATAATTAATTCAGTGGTTATTAAAATTCCATCACACTGTATGTGTATTTTGTAATTTTTATACAATTGTATTGGTTGATATATAATTATAAGAGAAAGGATAATTTTATCTTAATTACTTTAATGTCACTGCATTGAAACTATAATCAATAGATTAGCATTAAAATGGTCTAATGATTGAGTATTTCTATAATTTATTTTTCTTATATATATATTGAATAAAACTTATATAAGAGAGCTCATGCAACAAAATATTGTTGCATGAAATGATATGATATTGTAATGGAATTACAAGCAAACGAGACCAATATATCCAAAACAAATTACTGTTTCAATTTATAATAAATTTCTTCATTTTTTTTTTACTTTATCAGGTTAGCCTAAAAATTTCATAAATTGCTATTCTTTTTAAATTAATAAAGTTAGTTCATTTAAAAGGATGTAAGTTATAATAGCGATCTCTAGTATTTAAGATGATTTTGTTTTAAAATGTTCAAGATTTAGAGTGTTTATTCATAATATATTACCATAGGTGCCAGTTTATATCATTCTTACAAGTTTTATGAAATTTAATTCATTAAATATATTAATTAGAGTTTTTAAGTTTTATGGAAGTGCAGAAATCTGTTATGTTTGGAACTAATGAGTTAAAATAAAATAATTAGAATTTGTCTTTATTTTTCTTAGAATATAAAAATGTTTACAATTATTATATTAATGTGCCAGGTCTTTCCCATTACGTATTGTATAATATTTAAGGGAGAGATTCTTTTTCTTAAATTTATCATTATTTTATTATTCTTTTATTTTTTGAGAAGGAGCAGTTTAAATATATTAGAGACATTAAAAGAGATATAGAATTTATAGTGATTGAATACATTTAATAAAACAGCAGGATGTTCCATGTTAATATCTTTTTTTTTTATTTAACAATTATATAAAAAAATCTTAAAGTTATATAAAATTTAGTAATAAAAAAAGATTAAAAAAATGACCACAAATTTAAAATAAATATATTTATCAAATTGCATAAACATTGGATATTTGAACCAAGCATTGATAATATTTATTATAAAATTAATAATTAATTTTATTTTAAGATCTAAATTAATTAACACATTTATATAATCTTGACAGACTTTCATTTAAGCCCTAAATTAAACAACAAATTTAATTTGAGGTATTTATTTTCATTTTTATTATCTAAAATTAAAAAAAATCATTAAAATTAAAAGATTAAGACAGTATTATAAATCTTTTAATCTATTGTATTTTATTTTGATAAATAAAAGAGTAAATTTATTTCGAATTTGAAAGTTGTAATAAGTTAAATTTAAATTTGAATTCTAGTATATTATTATTAATATTTGGTTGCTATTGATTTGTGATGGAAGCCTATATATAAATATAATAATAAGAGCCTATTGATTAAAACGAAAAGCAAACAAATTTTTAATCTGAGTATTTAAGCCTTTTAATATATTTTAATCATTCTTAAGTTTTATTCCTAACTGCCACTAATGGCGACTGAAAAGTCTTAGCCTGTACATCCCTAGTGAATAGGACGGCATGGGTGCTCTATGGCCTGCCCAGTACCACGACTGCTTATGATGGTGGGACAGGAGAGTCTTCAGCAGGCAACAGTGTAGGGATGGAACAAAGGCATCACATAGTAGTACTCTTCCTTGATTGTCACTCCATTACATTGATCTAAACCACAAGGCAACCAGAGCATACCAATAGCTTTGTATCGTCCAACAATCATGTGATCCTCTCTAGCAAGATCTTCAATACTGGGAACTCTTTGGGCTGATGTGAGGCAGCGATAGACTATGATGGGTACTCCACAGAGCATAATGAGAAGAAGAGCATGACGTAGCAACTCCATTTGCGCTGAGACTGTTGGTGTATGCGCAGGGTTTGAAAGAGCAATAGTTAGAGATAGTCTTATATTCACTGCTTCCTACACATTGATCAACTTCTACGTTCTTGGTATCTGAGCAAGTTCCCATTAGTGCGAAGAAGTCGTATAAGAACTCTGAAGTGCTAGATAGGGTTGGAACCCCATTGGCTGAGACGCCAACGAGTTCAGCTAGCATGGTGACATACATTAGGATCTTCAAGCCTTCCTAATAGCAAAAGCACTGCATCCTCATTGAAATCAACTAGATATTAGGAGAATATGCAAGGCACCCTACACTTCAGCATATAGAAAAGCAATTAGTCTACAGTCGAAAAGGGCAGGAAGATAAAGAGATCTGATGGTTTAAAAGTAATGATCTTCTCTCCATATCCAAAACCATCGGCACTATAAGTGTAAACCATCGCTTTGGGAAACCCCAATGGCCTTTTGGAAAAGAGTGATGCCTGATTATCTCGGCTCCCCGAGAAGATGTCTGAGCCGGAAGTTCCACCGTCGTGAAATAGCTCCCGCTGAGTTGAGTGGTGCCACTGGCCGCCCCCCATTCGAAGATTCGCCCCTTACTTCGACTGCAATACTGGAATTCAAGAATACCGAAAGACATATACCGAGACTGGCTGCCAAGAATGACCAAGGCAAGACGCCAGGGATTCAAATTCAAAGATATTCTTTATGAAAAGCATGAAAAGGGATACTGCATCGTTAGACATCGACAAGAATAGAGATGGTAAACTGTCACTTGAAGAGATTTTGGGAGATAACAATGAGGGCATGGATAAATCACGGAAAAAGCAGACATTGAGGATATGATCAAGTCAGTCGATATCGAAGAGAGTGGATTTATCGATTACTCTGAGTTCGATGTTGCTGCAATGAATGAAAGGAGCAAATTGAATAACGAGAGGCTTCTTGCAGTCTTCAAAATGTTCAACAAGGACAGCAGTGGCTTCATCTTATCTGAGGAAATCAAGGAAATTCTTGGCTATGGGAAGACTATTTGAAGGGAAACTGTCAATGACATTATTAAGCAAGTCAAATTATGGGAGGCAGTCAGATTTTATTCAAAGAATTCTCACACATGATCAAGAGATTATTTAGCTGATTACATTGCATAGTAATTGACATAATTCATTAAATTTACATTTTTCAATCATCCTAATTTTCACAATCTTTTATTTATTTTTTGACTAGCTTTGTACTAACAAACATTGTTAAAAATCATCTATAATCATAACCAAAATTTTTCCTTTTACTTTATTCAGTAAACTAATCATTTGAAAATATAAAAATTTTAAAACTTATTTTATTGTCTCATTTTAACAAAATAGCATGTTTTTAATTGACTATTAGCTTTGAAACTAACAATATAATTGGAATCAATTTATTTAATAAAAAAATATATAATCCCTGTAATAAATACTAGTTACTTTAACTATCAATATATTGTCGAAATTAGTAATTACTGGCTAAATATTTAGGTGAACATCAAAGAAATATAAATTGGTTTTGAAATATTATCAATACATTATTGTGTATTTCAACATAATTGAAAATATCAAAATGCAAAATAAATTAGATTTTAGTTTAATGATTAATTAGAATACCATAAGTATGTATATTTAGCAGTAATTGGAGTGGATAATATTGTTGAATATTTTTTAAAAAGTTTTATAGTATTTTAACCTTATTAAATGCATTAGTGTGTATAATCAATTCTATAAAGTTACAATAAATACAATAATTAATTATTTTATTATCCAGCTTTTTATTGAGATTAAAATTTAAAAATTTTATTTTAGTTAATATTTTCTTATTTTTTTTATCACTGCATAGAACATAAATAATTTTTAAAAAAAATTATAAATTCTAGTTTGGAATTATCTGTATAGTTATTTATAAATAACAAACAAACATTTCTATTTTAAAAAATATGAGGATTATATTGGTAAATAGATTAAAGAATCTTGTAACAATTTTAAGAACCAACAACATAAATGAAAATTGGTTATTCGAGAAAGAACATGAAAAGCATCACAATAAATTCTTCATCAACCCAAAACTTTATTCGATTTCAACCGCAGAGAGATATCCAGATCTTGTCCTAGCTGGCAATCACAAATTTATAAAAAGTATTTTTAAAAAAGAATGTTTATTAATCAAGAAAATAAAGAAAATAATTGCTAATTAATTTGTTAAATTTGCCATTCTAAAATAAGTTCATTTTGGAATAAAAATTAAAATAATTATAATCATATATTTTTGAGAATATTGTTGGATTAGTTAGTGAATTAATGCCAATTGCTCCAAATATGAAGTTTATAAGACACAAAGAGACATAACTGGTTGGAGATTAATAACTACCTTTGAAATTATTTAATCATATACAAATAAATATTATATAATTTCAAATTATATTTAATACCTCCAGCAGTAAAACATAAATCTATATTGTTTATAGTATTTGATATTTGGTATTTTTTTCTATATAAACCATTTATAATGTAGTTTATTTATAGTTAAAAAGAAACAAGCATAAATAATTATTTATTGACAATTAATAATTAGCGTTTGAGCTAGAATTCAATATTTTATTTTGTGATTAATATTTACGCCTGGTTTTCACTACACCTGAAGGCACCCATACCTTGCCTTTCATTTTTAGGGGTTACAGAGGCTGAAATTGCAATGCTGGGATTTACTGGTATGATGGAGAGTCCCTTAAATTCTTATTTTCAAACTAGCTATGGTTATAATAATTAAGTTTATTATAAAGTGTTATAATAATACAAGTGTTTGATATTAGGTTTTAGAATATTTCAAGATTTTCAATGAAAAAATATTGCATTTATAACCTGCTTGGTATTATTAGTAGTTTAGATAGTTGTATTAATGTTTGGTGGTCTCTTTATTTTATCCAGATATACTCCAAACTTAGGTATTTTCAAATTCTTATAGGCGCTTTTTACTTTAGAATTTATTTAATAGAGTTTATTCAATACTTTTTGTAAAATTATATATAATTTACTTTGATATTTGGGGTTCTAAATTAGCCTCTATTAATCTAATTTTTCCTGCTAACTTTTTCAGGAAGTGTAGCTAATTCCAAATCTTACACAAAAACTTTTAGATTTTTACCCTTTTATGATAAATTAATTGAGTCATCAGTATTGAAATTCAATGACTGATTTCGCTTGTGATTAAGTTGAAGTTTATGATTGACTTATTAAAATGGTTGCTATGGGGTTTTTTACTATAAATAGGAGGAGTTTCTCATTTACTAGTAGACTGGCACCTCTATATATTAAGGACTTGAGCTTACAGTCAATCTTTTCACGTAGTCAAATTCATTGTATCGAAGTTTCTAAGAATCATTAGCAACTGATTCTTAGTTTAAATAACTTTTAAAAAAAAGAAATTAGATTAATAATGCTCATTAATAGTGAGATTAGATAAAATAACGCCACATTGAAGAATTTACACCTCTAGATTATTTGTGTCTGCTTTGATCTTTCTGACTCACAAATGACTTTAATTTTTCAATTTTAGGAAGCTTAAATCCAGAATTCTGAGTAACATGCATACTTGCACTTTCCTTTTACTCCTCCATTCTGTGTAACTCAATCAATCTTTACTTTTCCATATCCAATGCCATGATCATCATAATATACTCATTTTTGGTTCTGCCATTAAAGCCTCCCAATTAATCATTAATAAGTTCTTGCATTTGCTTAAATGCTGTCTCCTCAGGGGGATCTTCTTTTTCAGCCTTTTTGAATTCTTTATCTATAAATTGCTCATCTTCTTCACTGTTATGATCGTAGTAACCTAGAAATTCTTTCATTTCTTGCTTAAAGTACTCTGGCATCTTGTTCTCTGGATATTTAATGATGTATTCATTCATCTGTTCTAAAGTCTCGATTGTCTCTTTGTAGATGTTTTAATTGAAAAATCCTACTTTCTTAAAACCGTCTGGGAATATCATAATTCCTAGTCCATGCTATATGCCATTTTACCAACATCCTTTGTATATTGAACCGTCGGGGGGTGGCAACACCTGAACCAGTAAATTATTTTCATATTCCAACATCCCTAAAATCTGTAAATGCTCGTCTAGGGTCAAGTTAAGGGTCAATAAAGATGAATAAAGCACTAAAAATAGGTATAGACGGCTCCATGGGGTCCCAATGATCATGTTTTTACATGAAATCATCATATAATAATGCACTTTTTTTAATAATATTTTTTTCAAAAATATAATTGTAAATTTAATTGAATTATGATGTAACTAAGTGTTATACAAGTTAAATACCAAAGAATTACCCATATTAATACAAGTAGTATATATAAATATGAGTGTAGCAAACTTATTTGTATTAATATGGGTGATTCTTTGGTATTTAACTTGTATAACACTTAGTTACATCATAATTCAATTAAATTTACAATTATATTTTTGAAAAAAATATTATTAAAAAAAGTGCATTATTATATGATGATTTCATGTAAAAACATGATCATTGGGACCCCATGGAGCCGTCTATACCTATTTTTAGTGCTTTATTCATCTTTATTGACCCTTAACTTGACCCTAGACGAGCATTTACAGATTTTAGGGATGTTGGAATATGAAAATAATTTACTGGTTCAGGTGTTGCCACCCCCCGAACCGTCTATCCAAGTCATCTCACCATAGCCTTCTCTTTAATCATCCCCATAATTCCCTTTATATTTGTTGCCACTAATCCAGAAAAATTCTCCATAACCATTTTTCTTATCATCTTTATACTCACCTTCAAAATTATTGTTGATCTTCTAGCCCTCCTCTATTTTCTTTTTCCATTTTCCCTTGCCGTTTTTCTATCCATCTTTAAACTCACCAGCATAAGAATTGCCATTAGACCATTTATATTGACCAAAGCCGTTAGGATTGCCGTATCTGTATTATCCTATATACTGATCACCATTTTTGAAGAAGTCTGAACCGTTACCATGTCTCAAACAAGCTCTCCACTCTCCCTCATATCTATCTCCGTTTTTCCATTGATGCACTCCATAACCATCAGCCTTACTATCCTTCCACTGTCCAATGTAAGAATCGTTTTCTATACCCCTCCAAATCCCATAGCCTTCTTTCAGTCCCTCTCTCCATTCTCCATCATACACCTCCCCATGACCCCACTAAAAAACTCCCTTTCCATGTGCTTTGCCATTCACGTAATCTCCCTGATAAATATTGCCGTTTTAGAACTTCTCAAAACCTCGACCATGCCGTTTATCGTCTTGCCAGTCTCCCTCGTATACTCTTCCATTATTATATTGCATGATACCTTGACCATTGCGTTTACGATCTAATATATCTCCCATGTAAGTTGAGTCTTTATACTTTTTAATCGAAAAATTCTCAGATCGCTTCAGCTTTAAATGAAAAATGTGGAAAAATTTATGAAATTAATTCTCTAATATGATTTATAATTTATTAGTAAATTATTTATAAGCTCATCGAAGTCAAATAAATTTGTCTCCATTTAATATTGTAATTTTTCATATTTCATTGAGTTAAACCATGTTAATAATTATATATATTCTTTTTACTACATAAAATAATTATTGATTTGATAAAGTTTACTCATCTATTGCGTAGCAGCTGTGCTATCATTCATTATTTAAAATAGGTAACTAATTTGTTTAATCAAAAGCTTAATATATTATAAAGTATTTTTATATATCACTCAGAGGAGGATGTACAACAATCCCATAAAAACTTGGTTATAAAAAGTATATTTTTAATTTTTATTTTTAGTGGTCTTACCTGGTAAAACCAAGGGTGTCACTGGACTCACAAGGCAACACGGAGAAAAGACTTTGAAGATTTTGAGATAAATCATGATATAGATGATAGTAAGACAAAACGCTTTCTTATTAATATCCGTTATTGACTAATAAAATAAATATTATAATTAATTAAATCTAATTTCTCCAATCATGAGTTTGCGAATTATTCATCATAATTCCTAGATTAAATGACTTTTTATCATAATTAATTTTACTGTTATTTGGAGTCTTTATTGCTTTTATCCTTTTCTTTGTCCTCTTCATCTTGAATATTCATAGTTTAAGAAATCAATTATTATTAATTAAATTTAATATGTAAATATTAATGGTAGTTAATCGCTTAGGTAAGCGAATTAAAGAAAGATATCAAAAATGAATTAGAGTTCTCTAATATATAATAATCAGTTTTATTCATTAAATAAGGCATTAGGTATTTTAGAAGTATTTATTAAGCACTATTTTTTGGAGCTCCCGATTACTTTGCTCCAGTAGATTTACATGCATCATTTTTTTACTTAATAGAATGAATGTCTAGTAACATAATATGTGTTTTGAAATTTTTATATTTTTTTCTTCCGTCATTAGCATTCAAGATAACAAAATCGAATGTTTATGTCTTCTTCTTCGCTCAACATATATTAGTAATAATTAAATATATTAACTTCATATATAATTTCAATTTAATTATGAGATTTAGTTACTGATATATTGATTGATATATTTGTAATTCACTTAACTTATGTAAATATGAAATCTGCTCAGTTTATAACTAATATAAAAAAATATCATTCAAAGTCGAAAGAAAGAATAGATTGGTTTATATAGATTATGAAATTTAAAGTTTATTAAAGAAATAAGTAGTTAAGAATTATCAAAACCCCAATTCATGCTTAATCTATGAGTTGATTGGGAATTGACACACTTTCCTTTATGCAACTAAGCGACTATTAATAAAAACTTTAGTCGAAGATAGGTTGATTGAGAGTAGTCGTGACTAGTCTGAACATGAAAGTCAGAGTATACAACTACCCTTAACCATTGTTTATTTGGGTGGTTTGTGATTAAATCTTGATTACTACTATTAAATTAAAAATTTAACTTAACTATTAATCAATCTAAACAACACAGTTATATTAAGTTCGTCTTAAACTTAAGATTGAAGGAAGCTACTAAGTGCTGACTAGTATGAATAGGTAGTCTTGTTTGTATGTTTATCATTATTTAATCGTTGGCATTCATAAGATTGACATTTTGACATTAAATGTTAATAGCACTAACATCATTAATTAACTACAAACCATCAACACCCTTCACCATTATTGGTCAATGGTGAAGTAAAACTGCATATTTATTACAGGTAAGTATATTTGCATTTCTTCAAGTTGAATCAAATACATTCTCTAAATGCTATTTTTGTATTTCAAGCATGATTTTGTAGATGGCAGGTATTAGTGCACGACATGCTTTTGTCACTCTAAAGTTAAAAAGCATAAGGGAAAAAAAATTATCTAAGCGAATTATGGATTTAAGATTAAGATACTCAAAAACTAGCACTAGCTAAATGAAAATCAAATACTCTTGAATCTGATAGAGAATAGTGGAAGAATTAAAGAGGTAGATCAATTAGAAACAATAAATTAGCTAGCATGCAATACCTTTTTATCATGTTTCTAAGTGAGAGCTATGTATATTCCTGCATTAAATGAATTTAATCATAGCAGTTGCATTAATAATTATTTTAATTTAAGCGCGCCTAACAAAGTAAAGCTTATAGTGGCTGATGAGTATATTCAACCTATCATCCATCTAATTAAAAATTATCAATACCAGAGTGAATTCGGTAACAAATATATGGTTTTGAAATAGATATAAATAAGAGATTGCAATAACTTCCTAAAATCAGATGGGTTTATTTTAGGCTCTGGTTTTATTGCAATTAGACAAAAGAAATTAGAAATGACTCTAATAGATTATCTATATCATAACAGATACCGAAATGATTTGAATGAAATGAAATTTGACATATAGAGATTAAAAGCCTAAAAATATTATGTCCAACCTCTGACCTTTAAAAGTAGTTATTATCAATTTCAATAAAGCTTTAGAATCAGAAAATATAACTTTGGCTAAGGTTCTTGGTGTCCAAAGATAAAAAAATAATCAATTGGTTTGGTGTTAGTTTAGTAGAAGCATATTAAGTAAGAAGATGTATGCCAAGAAAATAAAATTTATAGTAGATATGTTAATCGTAAAAGCTACTCACTACCCTAGACAATAACAAAATGACATATTTGGGTTATTAAAGAGATCAAGATTGGAAATTAAGACAAGTAGATAAAATTTGCTAATTAAAACAACTATTTTTCATTAATACTCATTATATTCAATTAATAATTGCGTTTTGTCTACTAGTCTCAATAAGAATCCTACTATGCTCTACAAATAAGAATATTTATAAACTTTATTAAGGGATTTTTTTAATTTTCAATTTTTTTCCAAACAAATCAATTAACTTAGATATATAAAGAAAATGATTTTTAGGTTTTAATTATAGTCAGTAAAAATTTTAAACGATAGTAAATCCATAAATTTATAATTATTGATATTAGATAACCGTTTTAATTAAATTTTATTTATTAAAAATTATTACAAATCATTTAAGCAACACTATTAATTAATTAAATTTAAAATGTTTATAATGCAAATCGGTATTCTAAAATATTAAAAAATATCTCAAATTTTTTATGTTTTAAAATATTTCCTAATTATTTATAGAAGTTTATATAATTTCTATATAAACTTAATTAAAAAATTATCTGAATATTTAAAAATATACTGATAAATCTCAATAATTTCAAACATTAATAATAATAAAATTAGGATCCTACTTAAATCAAGTTGAGTAAATAATGTCAGAAGAGGTATTTATATTTTTTTTAAATATTTTTAGATCATGCATCCACAAGAGAACTTAATTCATCAAGCACCAAAGTCTTATAATTAAATTTTTAAAGCCAAAATCAAACTAAAATTGGTGTTTGGATTAAACCAATAAAAATCATAGAAATATTATTATTATCTGACAAAGCCAATACAGGAATGGCATCAAGAAGTCAGAGTGCTCATTGAGTAAGACAAGTTTATTGAAGCTGCAATGGCAATTTAAATCAGAAAACATGATTTAGTCAAAGAGGAGCTCCAGGACTGTGTCCTGGCTAAGGAAATTGATCTCAGTAACAGACAAGGTGAAGCAACCCAAGCTTGGAGGGAAGGTGCGGAAGATTCCGGGGACAAATTGGTCGAAATCGCAAATAAGATGAAGGAGTATAACGACATGAGAAAATACCTTAAATGATTGATGTTTTTATTTTATAAAATATATAAATTTTTATTATAAATTTTTGACTGTTAGTTAATATTAAGTCAAGAAATAAAACTTGCTAATACTGTTAATTTACATTTAAAACCTAAATATTAGTATAATTTGTTTTTATTGATACTACTTTATTAAAGAATGGTAATTAGGGATATGAAATATTTATAATTTCGAAAGGAGGGGGAGTCTTAAGTCGGTGGCAAAAAATTTTCGAAGCCTAAGTCGGTATCAACATTAATTTTTCAAAATTCACCAAAATCATAAGTCGGTGGTATAATAAAATTTTTTTCTTTTTCTAATTGGGAATCATTAGTATCTTAATAAATATGAAAATTTTATCACAGATAGTTAAATAACTTCCAACATAACAGCTTAGGCATTTGACGGACTGTTTCATATATAAAATAAGTTAGAATTTCAATTATAATTCATATCCCTTTATCAAATAATTTGATAAAAAATATAACTGTATTATTGATAAAATACGAAGTATCAAGAAAATGAGAAATACAAATTCAAGAAAAACTGTCATGTATTACATTTTATATATTAAATTAAATTAATGAGTGTCAAACTACAAATAAATATAGACAATGTGAAATAAACCAATTGTAAATTACAACTTAGATTTACATATACATACTTTGCTATTTAAGATTTTTATGAATTCTTAAATCAATTATTACTTAGCAAATGTTTGAATTTGACGTTTTAATTAGGTTTTAAAAGTCTATGATGAAAATGAAATATACCTACTAATATTTTTAGGAAATACAGCTACCGCTGATTGAAGAACCTAATTATCAAAATGTAAGTAAAAAAATGATAACAATGACTGATACTTAATTATTGAAGGTAGATTAACTAATTTATAAGTAAAAATATCTTAACTTAACACTTACAATATAGTTTATGTGATAAAATGTATCATAATTCTAGAGATTTGATGTTTTAGGCTTTTTATCACTTAATCCATTTTTAATGTATTCTGTTAAATTAAAAATATAATTCGTTAAATCATAAATTACTTTATTTATTTAAATTCAAAAATTCATGATCGATAATATAAATTTAATATGATCACATTGATGAATAATGATATTTTTCAAAAGTAAAATTGAAGTATTCTATAGACTAATCATCAATGTGATCATATTAAATTGATATTAATATAGTTATATTTTTTATCAAATTATTTGATAAAGGGATATGAATTATAATTGAAATTCTAACTTATTTTATATATGAAACAGTCCGTCAAATGCCTAAGCTGTTATGTTGGAAGTTATTTAACTATCTGTGATAAAATTTTCATATTTATTAAGATACTAATGATTCCCAATTAGAAAAAGAAAAAAATTTTATTATACCACCGACTTATGATTTTGGTGAATTTTGAAAAATTAATGTTGATACCGACTTAGGCTTCGAAAATTTTTTGCCACCGACTTAAGACTCCCCCTCCTTTCGAAATTATAAATATTTCACACATAGTTCTTTAAACTCTATATTTTACCTATCGTTACTTTTTTTACGATTGTTATATGGTAAATGCCAGTGAACTATAAATTAATCTTATAATGATTAATTAAAAAATAATTGTAAATTATTTTTTAACTTTCTAATTGAAATGAACTGAAAGATTATCTGATACAAGATTTATAATAGAAAAAGTATTAATATACATAATAAATTTTTTAAATAAGTGATTTAATATAAAATAATTATTAAAATATATCAATGAAAATTAATATACTTAACAAAAATGTTTATGCCTGAAAAATTTACTTATTTTTGATTTAAATTTCTTATCCTTCCCTTTAATATCTCTGTATCTTTCTCTTCAATTTAAAATCTTATTAATATTCAATTTAATTATGAAATTTAGTTACTGATATATATCAAAACCCCAAAACCCCTTAATGAGGTTTATAAGTGCTTTGATTTGTAGGGAATTTGTTAGGGGTTGGGGTTATTAATTAAATGCGAGACAAAAATAACAAGCTTTTGGGGTCTATTTATGATGAAGAGTATATAGATTTAGTGTTTAAACTGCGTTATGGATGTGATATGTATAGTGAATAACTCAAACCAGTACTGAACTATAAGTCTATTGCACTGCTCTTAAAGCGTAGTCCATCAACTGTTCGCTCTCACTGCTTGAAAGCTGTGTAATTAAAGCAATAATAGCTTAATTCTTAGCCTTAGAGGAAGTCAAAGTTTCAATAGAAGCATATTGACTATCTTATTAATGAAAAAACTTTGAAGTATTGGGCTCATTTCTCTCTCGACCAACGAGGTACTATGTTTCACCCTCAATTCCCTGAGTTGAAGATCTCTGCATAGTCTGTTGCAAACATTTATAAAATAAATGGTATCTCTTACAAAGGTGTGAATCGTATCAAGAGAGTGATTGATTTCACTCTGCCATTTTACAACAACATAAATTATATTAATAATTAAATGCAGAGTGCCTAATAGAATAATGTTAAGTTTATACATGCTGACTAAGCTGTGTTTACCTTTAAAGCTTTCATCTAGAAGTCTTGGTATAAGAGGCATAGTAATATAGAGGTATATGACTAAAAGGTCAAGGTATTAACAATGGCAATTCTTGGAGGAATAATCGAGGATGCTGGTTTAGAAACTTATGTTATTCATCCTCGCTCTAATAAGACAGAGCAGTATATAAAGTTCTTAGAGCAGCTGAGAGAGAAGTACCCTGAATAAGAGATTATACTGTTCGTTGATAATCTTTCTGTTCAAAAGACTAAAGAAACAAAGAAGAGTTATGAACAACTTAGAATAACGCCAGTGTTCAACGTACCTTACAGTCCATAGTTTAATGGAATTGAGTTCTACTGGGGTATATTATAAGATTATTACAAGAAACTGCTGCTCCACTTGATGCATGACCTACCTATCGATACAGTAGACTTTATTAAAAGCTCAGCTAAGAGAGTAGATAATTTATTAGCTTAAAAGTTTGCTAAAGAAGGTAGAGTGAATGTATATAAATAAGTTTTGTAGTTAAGTTAATGAATATATAAGTCACATTTAAAATTCTTTAGAGGGAGCTTGCTTCTCTTAGTGTTCTTCTACTTCTTGCTTCCATCCTCCAAGGTTTCTTCTCTTGCTGCCAGCTCCAGTATCTATGTTTATTGACTCTGGCGACTAAATATTTGGATAAAGTCTCTTGCTAACTTCATACTTCCTCTGCGACTTTCTCTCTCTGTGAAGCTTGCTCTATTCAAAACCCCAAAACCCCTTAGTGAGGTTTATAAGTGATTTTATTTGTAGGGTAAAGTTGGGGTTTTATTAGGGTTAGTAGAGAAAACGCAAGTTTAATGAGACTTTAATATGTATTTAATGAGTATTAGTTTAATTATATCACACGAATTTTACTTGCTTGTCTTTGTTGTATCTCTTGAATCTCGCTTTCTTTAGTGGTTCGAGCATATCGTCTAAGGATTGTCTTGGATATGCTGGAGCTCTTACTATTATCTTCTCTACAATCATCTTTATTTCTTAGCATACATCATCTTGTTTAATGTGCTTCTCAGCTAGATTTATAGATTATTTTTCAAATTTTGTATTAATGTAAGTCATGCTCTCCATATCGCACTCTAAAATTATTGCAGCTACTGCCCAAACATCCCACTAAATAGAGCCATTAGTCCATTTCTCTCTGATTGGGAAGTAACCTGGAGTACCAACAACCTTTGCTAAGGTTACAATCTCTTATCTTAAGGCCCTATTAAAATCGATGACAACTACTTCTAAAGGGCAAAGGTTTAGCATAACATTTTCAGGCTTCAAATCTCTATGAACGTATCCAAGCTCGTGAAGTTCCTAAACACCCTTTATCATATTAGATAGAATATCAGTCAAGTCATCTGGGTATCTGTTTTAATATAGATAATCTCGGAGAGTCATTTCAAACTTTTTTAGCCTTAGTGCGATGAAACCAAACCCTAAAATAACACCATCTAGCTTGAGCAAATTCTTGCAATCTATTTTCTAAGCCTCTCTAAGAACAATATATTCGTTAGCAAACTCATTTTGATACTGCTCATTTTTAAGGAGATAGCTGAAAGGATATACCTTGTAGGCATAGTCATCAACCACTATGAGTTGCTTTAGCAGGTACGTTTATATGAAAGTAGTTTTCAATACAACTGCTAAGGTCTACTGCATTTAGTGCAGGAATATACATGGCTCTCTCTTAAAAGCATGCTAAAAAGACATTACCAGCAGGTTGATTCATTAATTCTATTCGCTTCTGCCTTTTGAGCTTCTCCTGTTGTTCTTTTTAAGTCTCAAGATTATTAGATTTTCTTTTAGCGGGCACGAATTTCTAAGTCTCTTTATCTTAAATCAAGAACTCACTTAGGTGATGCTTCTGCATATGTTTCTTAACTTTAGCTGAGTGAGTATAAGACTTCTCACAAGTCGTGCACTAGTACCTGCCATCGACCTTATCATGCTTAAAATACACCTTAGCTTTCCCAGAGTGAACCTCTTTCATATGTCTCTTCAAACTGGAATCAGCAGAGAAAAAAGTTTAGCAGTCTTAGCATTCAAAAGTTTTAATCCTTTAAATCTGAAGCTGTTCCTTTTCTTCCTCAACATCTTTTATTAATGTTTAAACTTATATTTCAGCTTTCTGTTTCATATTTTAAACCTATATAATAAAAACTTGTGCTTCAAATTCAAGAGCTCTTAGCTCTGCCTCCCTCTCAATATATATAACTTCTTGTTTCTTGGTTGAACAAAAGTTAAGCATTGATTGACCTGCTCCTAAAATGCCGCTCTACGATTTAAGTTGACCGCCATGTTTAAATTCAAATTTAAATCTCTATTATAAAGCTCTTAAAACCTCTATAGCTATAGCTGGACTATATAGGAGTTGCTACAGCATTAATTATGGTTTGATCTCAGCTCTAAGACTTCATATTTATACTCAGTTTTAACTATAATTTTTGTAATTTTGCACTTAATAATTTTGATTCTGGTACCAACTCAGATAAAGCTCAGGTTGGTACTGGTACCAATTAAGTTTTGAACCAGATTGGAACTTTTCCATTAAAACCTCACTCGATTAAAACTAGGTACTAATTAAGTTTTGGTACTATTAAATTGGTACCAATTAAAATTAAACGAATTTAGTACCATACTAATTAAATTAAAACAAATTTAGTACTAATTTAATGGAACTAAATTGATAAAAATGGAGCTCCATCTCTGAAGTTTGTTACAGCTTCTGCGAACCTTCTCCACGTATCCTTACAGGGTTGACCTCCTATAAGATGCCCATATTTAATAGTAAGATTTAAAGGATAGGATCCAGAAGTCTATAAATTAAAACTTGAAATTCATTAATAGGAAGAGGAACAAAGATGGAATCATTCAATGAACAAATGAAAAGGGTTGAGGCTCAAGAAATGATCTCAAGATTCAGAAGCAAGGAGGATCTCTATCCATACCTTACTTAGCATGGTAAAATAAATTGATGTTAATCAACGATGTATACAGTTGGTCTATTCCTTCCAACGATGGAAGGTACTAAAATATCATTCTTAAAAGCAATACTCTGCGAGGAGAGAAAGCTTTTAAAAACAAAGAAATCAAACTGATTGAAATACCTAACTACCCAGAGATTTCAGTCACAAATCTCTACGAGGATGCAATGAAAGATGATGAAGTGATTATTTACCTACCTAGCAAGAAGTAACTCTCAAATAAGTTGCCTGAAAGAAACTTCTTCTTTGGTGTTCTTGGTACAATCAAAGAGGATTATTTGAGAGAAATTATAGAAGAAGCTCATAAGAAACGCTACTCTATTTATCCTGAAGATTAAAAGAAGCAAGGAATACTAATAAGCGAGACGTGGATAGCAGAGCTTAAGAAGCATCCTTATCTCTCTAGTAAGCTTTGATTTATAACTTTTGAGGGAAACCTGGAACTGGTATATTTCTAATGAAAGAGAATGCAAAGGTTCACAGAGAGAGAAAGTCTCAAACCATCCATTAAGTTAGCAAAAGACTTTATAATGAAGTTTAAAAGTATGATGAAATAAACATAGATGCTGGTGCTGGTACAAAGAGAAGAAACATGGGTCCTAGTAAAGCACCAGAGGAAGAAAAGAAAGAGAAGCCAAATCAATTTAAGAGTTCGTTTAATATGTGAAATAATTCATTCATTTAAGTCTAACACTTATTAATAAACATTCATTCTTCCTTTCCTTGCACATATCGTAGTCTAGTCTTTACCCACTCTCTTGCAACTACTCTGTATTAAGTCTACTATGTCGATTGGTAGATCATGCATTAGGTGATACAGCAAGAGTTTCTTGTAGTGAGTCTTAATCTAACTCGAATAGAATTCGATTCCATTAAATTGAGGACTGTAAGGAACGTTATACACAGGAGTTATCTTTAACTCTTCATAAGCTTTCTTAGATTCCTTAGTCTTATGAACTGAGAGGTTATCAACAAACAGGATGATCTCTTGATCGTTGTACTTATCTCTTAGCTTATGTAAGAACTCTATATACTACTCTCGCTTAATAGAGCGAGGATGAATAACATAAGTTTCTAAGCCTGAATCTACACTGATACCAGCCAAAATTGCGTGAGTGACAACCTTAACCTTTAGTCATACACTTCTATATTATCGTACTTCTTGTACCAAGACTTATTAATAAAGGTGTTGAACGTAAACACAGCTTCATCAGCGTGTATGAACTTGACGTTATTATCAACAGACCTCTGCATTTAATCATATATATAGTTTAAATTATTACTATAAATGGCAGAGTAAAGTCAATCACTCTCTTCACTCTATTGACAGTCTTGAAGGTAATACCATTCCTTCAATAAATATTTGCGATAGTCTATAGTGAGATACGCATGTCAGGAAACTTGCGATGAAACATCACAGCTCGCAAGTCAAGTGGGAAATGTGCCCAATACTTAAGAGTCTTAGAATCGCAGAGATATTCAATATGCTGCTAAAAGAACTTTTATTTTCTTACAGGATGATATCAAGAACCAAAATTGAAATGCTAAACAGCTAACAAGCAGTGATACCTTACAGTCGAAGCACTCTTACACAATAGCTTTGCAATCGCACAATAATTCATCACTGGTTTGAGTTATTCTATATTAATACTCGCACCATACCTAAGCTAGCAGTAAATCTAAATATTTCTCATCATAAATAGACCCCTAAAATCGCAAATTTCTATTTCTCATTTTGCAAACTGGCCTAATTTTCCTACTAACCCTAATAAAACCCCAACTTTACCCTACTAATCAAAGCACTTATAAACCTCACTAAGGGGTTTTGGGGTTTTGATTTCTTCATCAAGAAGATGCCAGTACCAGATTTTCTAAAGAGTTAAGCTTGAAATCTTACTTGAAATATAAGGGTGCATCTGCAGCTCTGATAGCCAGCTCTCAGTTATCTTGATCCCTTGTTTATCCTTATCTTCTGAGAGATGCTGTACCTTTTCTTATGAGATTCTTGAATAATTTCTTTCAAGTAATCACCTTTAATTGTTGCAAGTATGCCAAAGAAATAGTTTCTTTCAGGTAGTTTATTTGACAACTGCTCTTAGTAGGCAGGTACTGCGAAACCTCTGGGTCATTCATAGCATCATAGTATAAGTTAGTCACTGAGATTTCTGGATAGTTTGGAATCTCTGCAAACTTTACATCTTAAGTTTTCAATTCTTTCTTCTCTTCGCAGAGTATCGCTCTTATGAAATGAAATTTTAGTACCTTCCATCGTTGGCAAGAACAAACCAACTACATAATAAAGATTAGCAACTATATGAGTTAATTACCTTGCTGCACCAGGTAGCGGTGCAAATCCTCCTTGCTTCTAAATCTTTGAATCAAGTCTTGTGCTTGCACTCTTTTCATTGCATCATTCATTGACTCCATCTTGTTTACAGTTCTAAGAAATGATATTCAAAATTAAGTTTATTGATTTCAATTATATACTTCTGTAAAACTTACTATTAAATATGGGCATCCTATAGGAGGTCAACCTCTTAGAAGGATATGGAGAAGGTTTTGAGAACTGGTTTCAAACTTGAGAGATTGATATCAATTTCTACCTGTTATAGTTCCATATTTTTAAATTTAAATTGGTACGTACTTAATTAGGAGCAGCTCCTAAATTGGTACGTGCTATAATCAACTTAATATTGATAGTTAAAATGGTTACTCTCTCACCTATATTTAGAGCTGGTTCGTCTCTTAGCACTCATATATCTTCTATAATACTCTTAAAACTTCCCTTGAAACTTGTAGACTTGGAAGCTCTAATATAAGCTCGCAGTTATAGAGGCAGTTTTATAATTTTAAATTCAAATTTAAATATGAGCGCTAACATTTTAAGTAAAACAACAACACTTCCATCAAACTGAATGAGACTTACCTTTGGCAGCAATAAAAAGTATGATAGCTGTGAGATGAACTCTCATAAGGGACTACCAGAGCTATCACTTTTGAGGTCTCTGTTATTAAAATAGAAATTAATAATAGAAAATAAATGGCAAACAAGTATGTGGGAGACAGAGAGGAGGAGAAAGGTATTAATGAAATTCCTACACAAACAGAAGAAGCAGAAGTCTATTTTTGTGAGCTATGTGAGAGAGATTTTGCTCATAAATCAAGCTGGTACAGACATAAGAAAGAGCATAGAGAAGCCAAGCCCACGGTATACTTAAAGCATGATAAAATAGATGGAAAGTATGAATGCTTTGAGTGCCATAAGCAATACTCTCATACAAGAGACTTGAAAAAGCATCAATTAAAAGCTCACAAGAAAGATATAGAAGTTGAGAATCATGAAGTTGAGCTGAAGCTTCTCAACAAAAGAAAAGCGAGGGAATATTCTAAAGTGGCAGTGCCTGAATAAGCTAGTGAGTTAGAGTACATCAAGAAGGCACGCAACCAACTAACCTCTGAACACAGAAATCATGATCAAAATTCAATACATGAAAATACCAGTTCTTGCGTAGATAGATTTAGATACTTCTCTTTAGAGTTATCTAGAGGACTCCTTTGATATGGAAGTTATCAATGATCATCAATATGCTTACAAGGTTTATCCTTTCAATTATCTCTTAAGTGATGATAAACATTAGATGGAGTTTACTAACGAGTATCAAATACTCACTCAAGCAAAATTTAAAGAGTTTAAGTACTTAAACAAGATAGATGATATTCTACTTGCCAAAAACCATGTTGCTTTCAGACTCCCACTCTATGAAATGACCCTTAGAGATTTCATTATTGATCAAAGGAATCATAAGTAGCTAGGTTTGATAGCAACTTAAACCTTAGAAGGCATAAAAGAGTTACATAGGTTAGGCTTTGTTCAAAGAGATTTGAAGCCTGAGAATATAATGATAAACCTTCACCTGCATTAAGGGTGGAAGCATCAAGGCTAGGAAGTGTAATGGGAACTCCAAGCTATTATCCAGAAAGATAAGACTGGAGAGACGGAGACTTTAAATGGGATTTGTGGGCAATAGCAGCAATAATAATAGAAAGCGATATGCCTCGCAACGATTATTACTCAACAAGGTGTGAAAATGATGCGAAGCAAAGAATAAAACAATTTATAGATAAAACAAGATTATCACAAGCAATGAAATGGATGACAGAGTAGGAAATAATCAAGCCATACCCGCAATTATACATATCGATAGAGCAAATAGAATAGTGGTTGAGTAAAATAAACTACAGACCTCTTCCACATGATCCAAAAGTGCATTTTGAGTGAATAATTTAAATACATTTACTATATATTTCACATTAAAACCTATTAATAACCCCAACCCCTAACAAATTCCATACAAATAAAAGCAATTATAAACCTCATTAAGGGGTTTTGGGGTTTTGAATGATTGATATATTTGTAATTTACTTAACTTATATAAATATGGAATCTGCTTAGTTTATAACTAATATAAAAAAATATCATTCAAAGTCGAAAGAAAGAATAGGTTAGTTTATATAGATTTTATGAAATTTAAAGTTTTTTAAGAATTAAGTATTTAAGAATCATCAATACTCCAAAGCCCCAATCAATGCTTAGTCTATGAGTTGATAGGGAATTGACACACTTTCCTATAAGCAACTAAGCGACTATCAATAAAAATTTTAGTCGAAGATAGGTTGATTGAGAGTAGTCGTGACTAGTCTGAACATGAAAGTCAGAGTATGCAACTACCCTTCATCATTGTTTATTTGGGTGGTTTGTGATTAAGTCTTGATTACTACTATCAACTTTAAAATTTAACTTAACTATTAATCAATATAAACAATCACAGTAATAATCATTTTTCTTAAGCTTAAGATTCAAGGAGGCTAATAAGTGCAGACTAGTATTACTAGTCGTCTTGTAAGTTTATTTATCATGTCTTAGTCGTAGGTAGTCGTAAGATCGACTATCAATGTTCTAAACACTAATAAAATTCATGAATCTTCGAACTACTAATACCCTTCACAATTCGTGGTTTACGTACGATGATGGAACGGATTCACTCATTACAGGTAAGAGTTAAAAGCCATATGTAAAAGCATAAATTGGCAAATTCTTGATTTAAGATATAGAGACTCAAAACAAGTACCAACAAATATAATCAAATACTCTTGAGTCTTAAAGAGAAAACAGGAAAAGCTCAAAAGGCAAAACGATTAGAAACAATTAATCAACGTATAGGTAATACCTCTATAGCATTTTTTTAAATTAGAGCAATGCATAATCCTGCATCGATTAAAGTTGAACTTAATTGCATAAAAAGGTATTTGCATTTAAGAGTGCCAAATAAGCATAACTCATAGTGGTTGATAGGTTAATATTTTAGATTTACCCTTTAGCTATCTAATTAAGAATGACCAGAATGAATTCGCTAACGAATAAGTTAGATGGTGTTATTTTAGGCTTTAGTTTCATCGCACTAAGACTTAAGAAATTTGAAATAACTGTAAGAGACTATCAATATCATAACAGATACCAAATGATGTGAAAAATTTGTATCAGATATGGTATTAAAGAGTTACAGTAACATGGAATGTTCATAAAGATATGAAGCCTAAAATTTTATGTATAATCTCAGTATTTTAGAAGTAGTTGTCATCGATTTCAATTAAGCTTTGCAATTGAAAAATATAATCTTAGCTAAGGTTCTTGGTACCATAATAATTTCTAATCAAAAAAAGAAGTGGCCCAATGGTTTATTGTAGTGGGATGTATGTGTAGCTGGTGCTATTAAATCAGATAGCGAAATGGCAAAAGATATTACTTTGGTACAAAGTTTGAAAATTAATCAATTAGTTTGGTTTAAAGCAGATAAAGCAAGAAGATGTAAGTGAAGAGATTAGAAATATAGTAGAGATAATATTAATATAGTATATTCAAAATGGGGAAATTGTAATTTTTAAATATAAATTTAAATTTAACTAATTAAAACAGCAACTAATTTGTTAGGGGTTTAAATATAATTTAATATAGTGAGAATCCAAAAATGTCTGTAAGAAATGGCCGTTATTATGCACCAACTTCAATAAAAAGTTAGAAAGTTCGAATCCTGCTTTCGAATTTCTTTTATTTATGTTTTAAAATAAGTTCAAATTAATATTGGAACTCAAAATAAAAGAAATTCGAAAGCAGGATTCTAACTTTCCAACTTTTTATTGAAGTTGGTGCATAATAACGGCCATTTCTTACAGAAATTTTTGGATTCTCACTATATTAAATTATATTTAAACCCCTAACAAATTAGTTGCTGTTTTAATTAGTTAAATTTAAATTTATATTTAAAAATTACAATTTCCCCATTTTGAATATACTATATTAATATTGATATAGCACCTTCTTATCATAGGCAATCATTAGGTGACTTGCTTGAGCCACTAAAGAGAGCAAAATTCAATAATAAATACAAGTAGATAAAATATGTCACATTAAATAAAAATAACTAATATTCATTAAATTAACATAATCTTGCGTTTTCTCTACGAGTCAGAATAAGGCCCCAGTTATACCCTACAAATCAAAATACTAATAACCTATATATAGAAGTTTTTGGAGTTTCTAATTAATTCTTAACTTATTTTTAGACAATACAATTTTTTAAATATAAAAGCAATTTATTTTTAGGTTTTATTTCGATAGTCAGTACAAATCTTCTTGCTATATATCTATCATAAAATTTTATAATTTAGAAATTAAGTTATCATTAAAATGTCATTATAAATCATTTTAACTACACCATTAATAAATTATAGTAAAAGATATTTTTGATGATAATTCAAATTGGTAATGTAAAATATATAAAAGATCTCAATTCTTTATATTTTATATATATCCTTAATATTCAAAGAAGTTAAGATTATATTGATATTAATTTGATTTAAATAATTCTCTGAATATTTAAAAAATCTATTGATTAATCTCTATTTTCTTATACAATAATAATAATAATAATATTAATAGAATTCTAGTAAATTAAATTGCATTAAAAATTTCAGGTTAGGTAAGTGACCATTTATTAAATATACATTTTTAGATATTAAGTCCCCAATAGAACATGATAAGAGAAGCATCAAAGTCTAATAATTACACTTTTCAAGCAAAAATTAAACTTAAACTGGTATTTGGATTAAACCAATAAATGTAAATGGAATATTTTTAATATCTGGCAATGTCAAATCAAGCTTTGCACAGCCTAATTCGGGAACACATTGAAAAGGATGATTATTCTCTAGCAAAATTTGGCATTAATTTAGCTATATGCAGAGAAGGATTGATCAAGGAGGAGCTAAAAGATTGTGTCTTATCCAAACAAAGTGGACTGAATGCCAAACTATTAGAAATTACTTAAGATTATGTGGGAGGATATGAAGGTGCCTTCGCTAAATTAGAAAGCATCATGAAAAGGATAGAGGGGTTCCAGGCCATAAAAAAGTTCCTTGAATGATTGAATGTTTTATTTTGTAAAATATTTAATTTATTTTTATTAATATTTAATTTTAGATACTATTTAGCCATTTTAAATTATTCAAACTTGCTTAATATGTTAAAATCACATTTAAAACCTAATATTATTTTATTTATTTTATTGAAACTGCTTTATTAATGGTTTATATGGCCCATGAAAGATTTATAAATCAATTTAAATTTAACAAGAGAAATAATTTTTATTTTTTTTACAATAGAAAGTTCTCTAAACTCATTATTTATGTTATTTCTTAATTAAAGATTTTTTTATTGTCAATTTTAGTTATCTATCAATAAATCTATTAATAATAAATAAATATAATATTAAATTACTTTTTAACTTTTGCTACTAATGCACTTACAATAAAGCAAAACTTGTTATAAGAATTAAAAAAGAATAAGCATTAGAATAAACAAACCAATTTCTTGATATTTTACTATAACTAGGTTTCTCTATCATCTATTAAAATTAATATTCAAATTAATTATATCTAAGTAAATCTTTCAAATAAGTGATATAATATCAAATTATTATTAAAATATTATTGATGAAAGTATATTAAACTCAACCAAAAATTATTACTGACAAATTTACTTTTTTTAGTCTATTACCTTCTTCTCTTCTTTTAATATCCCTGTATCTTTCACTATTATTTTAAATTTTATTAATTTTTGGTTTAATTAAGAGATTTAGTTACTGATAAATTTATTGATATATTTGTAATTCACTCAACTTATGTAAATATTTAATCCGCTTATTTTATAACTAATTTAAAAAGGGATCATAAATGACCTTTGTAATTTAAAGAGAGTATGAAATTTAAAGTTTATTAAAGAATTTAGTAATTAAGGATTTTAAAGCCGCAAAACCCCATTTTTTGCTACTATAAAGATTGGTGGTTAATTGACATACTTTCATTAATGCGAAAAAGTGATTAAGCGACTATTAATAAGGACTATAGTCGAAGACTAGGTTGATAGAATAGTCTTTACTAGTCTGAATATGAAAGTCAGTGTATAGTTCTTCCCTTTACTAATGTTCATTGGAGTGATTTGTATTAAGTTTTAATTACAAATACTAACTTCTAAATTTTATTAACTATTAATCATGTTTTAAGATTCACATTGTAAGAAGATACTAAGTGAAGAATTGTTTGATTAAGTATTTTTGTTAGTATATTGATCATGAAATAGTCCTAGGTAGTAGTAAGATCGAAAATAAATGTCCATAACATTAATGATATTAATTAATCTTCAAAATATCAAGTATTTTTGGGGTTATTATGAATTCTCAACTTTTTTTTCAGCATATTAAATTACACAGATAAAAAAGTAAAAGTCGATTTTTAAGTTCTAATTTTACTATCAATAAAAATTTCTTAAAATTAGCTAATCTATAATATTTTTTAAAAAACAAGCTTCCTTTAAATGCAATTTTATTTAAAAAAATTATTATATTAAAACATTTATTTATTAAGTTATTAAATATATCTAATAATAAGTCAATTTGGAAATGTGAAAATTAAAAAAGATTTTAAATTTTTTGTTTGAAGAGTTTCCTCAATATTCAAAGAGGTAAAAATGATATTAATATTAATTCAACTTAAATAATTCACCAAATATTTAAAAATTTGGTTATTAATATTGCTAATTATAAACAATAATAATAATAATAATAATTATATTAGGAATTATAATAAAGTCAAGTTGCATTAAAAATGTCAGACAAGGTATATGTTCTTATTAAAAATTATTTTTAGATGTTACATCCACATGAGAATCTATTCTAACAAGCACCAAAGCCTTTTAATAAAGGATTCCAAGCCACAATAAAACTAAAACTGGTGTTTGAATCAGTTCAATAATTAAAACAGAAATGTTATTATTATCTAAACAAGTCAGTGCAAGATATGCACAAAGATATCAGAGAGCAAATAGAGAGAGATGAGTTCATTGAGGCATCATGTGCTATTGAAATTCGTAAAGCAGAATTAATCAAGGAAGAGCTTCAAGATTGCATACTTGCAAAAAACTCTGTTTTAAATGACAGACTGAATGAACTTACTTAAGCTAAATTGAGAGGTGAAAGCGACGTTTTGCCTAAATTAGAGGAGATCATAAGAAAGATGAAGGAGTTCCAGGTTATATATGATTATCTCAAGTGATGTATGTTTTAATTTATAAAATATTAAAAAATATTTTTATTAATTTTTGAATGTTAGTTATCATTAAGTAAATAAATTTCAAACTTGCATATTATGTCATAATCACATTTAAAACCTAAATTTTAATATATTTTATTATTATTGATACTACTTTATTATTAGTTCTGGGATCCATGAAAGATTTATAAATTAATATAAGTTTAAACAATATAAATATAAAAATTTACTCCCAAATCTATAAACTCTATATTTTTACTTTCTTTACTTTTTAAATACTTTATAGTCGAATTTATTATTAATTTATCTTTTAACAAATAAAAATGATTTTAGTCCATATTTTCAATTTGCTACTATTACCACATACTATAGTAAATGCAACAAAATTGAATTAGAAAGTATTGGTATACATATGATATTTTTATTTTAGTATAAATGTTCTTAGGTTTATCAGTTTTCTATTTTAAAAATGTAATTTTTTATCGAATTGAAATAAAGATATTTATAAAAAACAAAGAATATAACTTTAAAATTTTCCCAATTTTAAGGTTTTATTCACTTCTCTTCTTTAAATATCTGTGTATCTTAAACTATTTTTAAATTCTTATTAGTATTTCGATTTAATTATGAGATTTAGTTACTGATATATTTTTAATAATTCACTTAACTTATGTAAATATGAAATCTGCTCAGTTTATATACAAGCATATATAGATAGAAGTGGAAACTAAGTAATCGAAAGAGAGTAAAGATTAGTCATAAAGCGTGAAATTTAAAGTTTATTAAGAATTAAGTAGTTTAAGAATCATCAATGTATATAAAATGCCACATTTGTTTGCTTTGTTTCATGTTTAATTAATAAGTTAGTGACGATGATCTGCTTCATTATATATCTTAGTTCGCAATTTCTCATTGTTGCTTGTATGGGTTTGCATTTTACTCTAAAATATATAGTAAATTCCTTAATAATTTATATCTATTTCATTGAATTGAGGACAGCAATGAGGAAACCACCAGCTACGAGGCCAGCAACGATGGTGAGCACGATGACTTGTCTGAGGAGCTTCTTCTTCTCTTGCTCAACGACTTGCTTGTACTGTGACTTGTCGACTCTATCTCCTTCCATATTGAAGTTGTGTATCTTAAAAATAATATTAATTATAACTATTTCACATTAAAACTTAAAGTACTAGTAACACAGTTTATTGGGGTAGTCACAGTTGTTAACTTTTAAAATAAACAAATAAAATTACAATAATAGTAAAGATAATTAATCAATTAAATTGTAATTAAAACAAATAGGAATTAATTTGGGAGAGTTTTATGAAACTAATATAAATAGAGTAGGTTAAATTAGTTGAATAATTACAATTTAAGCTAAAAACTATCAAACAAACAGGGCAAATTTGTATAAAATTCCACGCATAGAAAAAATATATTCATGTCTAAACCACTAAAATATTATATTTCAGATAAATAAACCATCAAAAAATTTTTTTGTATTTTTTATTTAAACCATCTGTAAATTTTGAAGACACTTTAACAATAAATTAAATGACTTCCCCAACCATAGTCTTATCCATAACCTAATTTGAGAAACAATCTAATAAATAAGAACAAGATAGTTCCAGTAATACTCATCAAAGAAGCAACATTAACAAGGATGAGCCTGTGCTGTGTTATGTCTATCTAGGAGATAAAATTCAGGATATAAGACGCCTCAGCAGGGAAGAGACTAGAATTAAGCTCATTAACACAGCCGAAAAGAGTATAGCGTATTTCTACTTCCCCTCCTAAAAAGTTACTAGTAACATCAGTCCAGTAAACAATGAAGGATCGCAGAAGTCAATCTTAATATAAACCAAGCAAGGAAGTGCAAATACTCCTGGTTTCATCAAGTTGCCGATCGCTTTAATTTTCTGATAACTCACTACATCTGAAAACTTGGGTTCCTCTTCACAAAACTAAAGAAACTTCAACAATACAGTTTGGTGATCTATAAAGTAGCCTTCCTGATACCTCAATTCGCTCCTTTATTTATCTGGACATAAAATTATAGGAAGAATACCCACTAAAATAGAGATCTCCATATAGAAATCCTTTTAAGACTGATGACCCAAACTCCTAATTTCAATCTTCTTAATAGAGTCCCATTCAAAAAAATGTCAATCAAACTTATCAATAATTTAATCCTAGTGACATGTCTTATTAAGAGATCTCAGACAACATTACATTGATACATGGCCAACCTTTTTAAGAATCTTAGAAAATAGTAGCCTAGTCACTCGGCTAGCAAATATTTAAGAAAAAGAAAAAGAATACTTACACTTAATCAGCTGCACCACAAATTTAACTCCTTAGTGCAAATAACTCTGTAAATAATAGTTCTAAACCTCTATAGCAAAGCATCATTCCACCCTAAGAACTAGAGAAAACCTTAATAAAAGAAGAATTATTGCAATAATTACCTTCAAATATCGATAAAATGCAAGTAAAACAAGACTTAACATAAATCATTGATGAATAAGTAGCTTCAATATAAAATTTAACATTTGATAATTACTAAAAGCTAACAAATTGGTATGAGTTGACCAAGCAGATTTCTTATAAAGACAAGAAAGACCTAATAGTTAATGATTAGAGGCAATCATCACTTAACAATCTATAGAGAGATGTGTAACTTTTATTATCAAATAGAAAAGAAACTGAGAATTAGTAATAATAACTTGCAACTCAAATCAAGTTATTGGAGATGCATGGTGGAGATCAATTTAAGAAAGACAAATTAAGTGATTTATAAGAATAAGTCGCTTAGCTTAAATAAGACTTGGAAAATCTGTAAAATAACCCAAATTAAGCTCTACATACGTTTAGTCAAGGCTCAACAACCTCAACTTCTCTTAATCTAGAAGATACTGAAAATAATAATTAACTGTAAAGTACTCAAATTCAATCAACTACACTGTAAGATCAGATAAATTTTTTAAAACAAGAACTGCAAATGATAGTATAATTGACGAAGTAATAGCTAAACACCAAAACCTTGCAAGAATAAGTTTACTAAGAAGCAGATAAAATCAAAGAACAGCTTATAAATTCATAAATCAACTTCAATTAATCAAATTTGATAATGATAAGCGAGAAGTAAAGTTTAAATTAGGAAATTTAGCAATAAGAGAGGGAACTTAATTTACTAAAAAATTAACAGGTTTATCACAGTTAAGTGTTGGAAAGATAAAATGTTGAGATAAATAGTTTGCAAAAATAAATTTAAGCTATATATTTATTTATATTATATTAGCTTTTCGTTTCATTTGGACACATGAAATTAGATCGTCAAAAGTAAAAGTAAAAATATTTGATTATATCTATCTTGCTGACTTAAGCCCCAGTCTTAATTTCCGTAAAGCATTAAGTAATTATAATAATAGTATGTTAGCTGAATAGCAATCATTTGAAAATTACGAGAAGAAGTTTGAAATTTTAATAAAGAAAGATTCTTAGCAAAAATCTAAATCATCAGATGATTTAGAAGCAGCTAAAAGGGTTTTTCAATCTAAATCTTAAGAGCTTACAGCCTTAAAATAACAAATATCCCTAGAAAAAGAAAAGAACCAATTGCTTATTTCTTAAACCTAGGATGATCCAGAATGTAGCCTTGAGTCTATAGAAGTAAAGAATTAAAAAGATATGATAAATCAATTACTTAATGACTTGAAGCAAGCTTTAGAAGAGAACAAAACTTCATTAATTAGCTTAAAAGATATTGAGCAAGACTTGAGCACTAGTGTTAGTGAGGAGTTTCAACAATCTATAATAGAAAGTGGGAACAAGGAGGTGGTCACTTCTGGTATAGTCAGGGATAAGCATGATATACTAGTTGCTAAGGAGGTTAAATAGACTGAAATTCTTGAAAGTATTGAGCATCTATAGGATTAGATTTTGTGCTTAAATTATTATGAGTTATCGAGAATGTCATAGATATATTAGAATAATGCATAATTAATTATAATTAACTAGATAGAGTACTTAGGCTAGAAACAAAAATTACATGTATTTATTATAAATTTGTTTTAACTTTTATTTTAGACTGTATTTGAGGAAAAATATAATGATTTACAATCTCAAGACGAAGAGCTATAAAAAGAGCTTAATAAAATCTAGAAACTTCATAATAACTTCATAAAAATAAACAATGACTCCAATGAAAAACTTGAAATCTAACTTTAAATCTATTATTATGATTTCTCTTTCTTTACTATAAAGTGATTAAATATATTTAACAGATGGACTTTGACTAGTTTGATAAAGATCTCTAAGAGCAATCCAAAGACTTGAAATCACTACGTTAGCGAGAGCAGTTGAAACTCGACGAGCTGCTAAACTTAAAAACGAAGCAGGAGTTGGATGAACTAATGCGGTTGAAATTGTCCTCTATAAGAGGGATGGAAGCCAACATGCGAGGAAAAGATCATGAAATCGATACACTGGAGTTGATTTAATCGCAAAAGGACTGTGTAATATTGGAACTGGAGGAATAGGCAGGCAAGTTCAAAGAGGTCGTTAAGGAAGTTCACTATGAATCGCAGAAGAATGATAGAGTGGAATAATCACTAATCAAGTATTTAAAAAAAGAATAACTGTTGAGTATATTTATTATCTACACTTACTCTTTTTTTTAGTATCTGAACTATCACCCAACGAGTATAGATATAAGGAAAATACAAAAAAAATATTGTCAAATTAGCTTGAACTTTTTATTATCAAATAAATTTAAAATTGGGGATGGCTATTACAAATTTGGGACAAGAAGGATCTACTTAAAACTGGATAGTAAAGACTAGAACACGCTCTTAGTTAGAGTGGCACCTAAGGAATATATAACTCTACAGATGTTTATCATTGAAAATGAGGGCATTGAATAGTCCAAAATGGGTATATCCAGATGATAACTGTATTAATCACTAAAAATTAATTGTTAACTTAAAGCAATATAATTTTTATTTACATTTAACATTTTCTATTGATTTTTACTTAATTGAGAGTAGATTTTTATGCAAATAATGGATATTATAAAATATTGCCTACAAACTTGATAATTTTCTAGGAATTAAATTGATATTAAAAATGAATTATAAAAAGACCGAATAATCCATACCCATGAATAACTTCCATTCATACTATTAACCCTTAGATTAATTACATAAAAGGCAATTGGCGTTGAATTATACATTCAGTGACATCGGGGTTTATGATCCATTCAGTTACGATCCGGATTTATATGGGGAGGGGTCTACTAAATATGGGCCTGGTGCTAAAAATAACACAAGTGCATCAAATAATAGTACTTATGAAGAAAGTGCAAAAACTACTATGGATATTTCATTTCTGCTTCCACTTTTGGTATCAGCTATATAAACAATCAAACTATAATTATTGTCATATAAATGTATTTTTAAGAAATAGCTGGAATAGTGATATTTTTGCTAATGGCTTGTCTAGTATTCATAAAACTTCTGAAAGTTTATATCTCTAAAAAGCGCCTACTTGCTCAAATCCATCATAAACTTATAATTTTTTAAAACTCAAATAGTTTTCTCAAATACATTATTATATTCAATCTCAGTTTATGAACAATCAAAGCGGGATGAATAGAAATCCAAGTGATCACTTCAACACTCTACAGCCATCAATACCCAGAAACTAACAACTCAGACAATAGCATCAAGAGCATTTAAACAACCAAATTGCTTCTGTACTTCCACTGCCTAACTAGCTGCACAATAATTTCTTCTAAGAAATCTCTCGTAATCGAAGTAATATTCCCACAGGTCTAAATCAAGCTTAAATGGATCAGCTTATAATGCAGTAATATATAGAGTAAAGTATCCAAGATGCAAACAGCACTCAAAATTAGAGAAACAAACCAAGGTAAAATAGAGGCAACATAAACAATAATTAACAACGCACCGCTTTTGACTTAAATGGATATGCAGTGATAGTATTGTAGTCTGAAAGAGAGTTGAATCGTTAATTAAACCCTGATAGAGTAGTTGCTTTTGACCAAGCGTCTAGAAATTTACATTCAAACAGTAATTTATTGTAGCAACAGTAACAATATCTGCCCTTATTAGTAAGTGGATAATCCCCTTCAAATGTAGGGTCTCCAAGTAGATCATTAAGAAACTAACTGGGAGTTTAGAATAATTACGCATCGTCTGACTATGGGATAAGTGATGTGTCTAATACTGACAATGATGATCCTAATCTAAGATAAACTGAATAAGCATAGCCTGTAACTTATAATTTAAACTATATTTATACACTATTTACCCTGTACTAATTATTTGTAAACGGGTATAAAACCAATCTAGTTAGACAAGAAAAAGAGAAAGAAACTAGACAAATTAATGATTGCTTTCACTATGAAAGGTGAATTTGATAAGGGATTCGCTGAATTTGGCGAGAATACCTGTTGCATTTGCTTTGACGATTATGAAACAGAGAAAATTATTAGGAAAATTAATCGTTGTGGCCATATTTTTCATTAAGTGTGCTTGGAGAATTGGATTGGCAATAAAATCAGGGAGCCTAAATGCCCATTGTGTAATTTAAACATCAAGTTCGAAGATGAAGTTGAAAATTGATCAAAGATAAATTTGGTAATTAATCAAATTTATGTTGATATAGGTTAAGTAAAAAGTTATGTGTTCATTTTAAATTAATTTCATTAAAAATATAGTGCCAATAACTATAAGAGAAATTCTTTAAAAATTGATATGTTTAAATAAATCAAAAATCTTGATTGATATCTTGATAGTTTTCTGTTGCAGAATCTCTAATGATTGTAGAATAAAAAGTTAAATATTTGTTCAAGTGATTGCTCATAAAAATTCTTCGATGGGTGGGCATGTGCAAATGAGGTTTCTGTCTCCATGAGTGTTATCGATTCTGGCTACAGTTGGGAATACTTTACCTCTAGTGTGAATCCAAGGAGCAGGATATGCAGCTTTTTCTCTTGGATAACTGTGTTTCCAGTCGTTGCAAATTAAATGCTTCAAGGTATGTGGAGAGTTCTTGATAACCTAAAGAAAAAGTTTGTAAAATTTATTAATTAACTTACATTATCGACCTTGTCAGCCTTTCCTGATTCAATCTCTCTGATCTCTTCTCTAATTCTCTTCATGGCATCGATGAATCTGTCCATCTCAATCTTGTCTTCAGACTCAGTTGGCTCAATCATGAGACTTCCAGCAACTGGGAAAGATACAGTAGGTGCATGGAATCCATAGTCCATAAGTCTCTTAGCTATATCGGTTTCAGTTACACCAGAAGTACTCTTGAACTCTCTCATGTCTAAGATGAATTCATGAGCAACTCTACCATTCTCACCAGTGTAAAGAATCTTATAATCTCCCTCTAATTGCTTAGCCATATAGTTGGCTGAAACAATGGCATGTCTTGATGAGTCCAAAAGTCCTTGCTTGCCCATCATTAGACAATTCAGAATTAAATAAAAGCTTTTATATTAATGATTAAAGATCATCTTGATATAAGAGTAGGGGATTGGGAAGATACCAGCACTACCGTAAGGAGCACCTGCAACAGCCAGACTGCTTCTTCCGTTGACTGGAATAATTGGATGACCTGGCATGAATGGTTCTAAGTGTTTCATGACTCCAATTGGGCCAACACCTGGACCACCACCACCGTGGGGAATGGAGAATGTTTTGTGAAGGTTCAAGTGACCAACATCAGCGCCAATGAAACCTGGAGAAGTCAATCCCATTTATGCGTTGAAATTAAATTAAAATCACTTTTAACATTAGAATTAATATATTTCTTTTTAAGATAATTAGCTCCGTCCATATAAACTTGACCACCATGCTTGTGCATAATTTCGCAAAGTTCTACAACACCAGCTTCGAAGACACCATGAGTGGATGGATAGGTAATCATGCATGCAGCTAATTTATCCTTGTGTAATTCTGCTTTCTTCTTGAAGTCCTCTACATTGATGTTTCCTTAGGCGTCACACTCTACGACGACAATCTTCATGTTGCAGAGAGCAGCAGATGCTGGGTTGGTACCATGAGCTGAGGTGGGAATCAAACAGATGTCTCTGTGGAAATCACCACGGGATTCATGATACTTCTTGATTGCCATTAAACCTGCGTACTCACCGTTAGCACCGGAGTTTGGTTAAAGGGAGATAGCATCGTACTGAGTGATTTATAAATAAAATATAATTTATTTATGATTGATTTCATTTAAATTCAATTATTATTAATAAAAGCAAATTTCTTTTCCAAGCTAATGTTTCTAAAATTGTAATTTAGAGCAAATGATAATAATATTTTTTTAGGATTGCGACAAGATCATTCTCAAGCTCTTTGATCATCTCAATGTAAAATAATTAAAAAAATATACTTATAAGAGAGTTTATTGGTAACCCTTAACTTGATCCTTGGGTGCGAATGGATGAATACCAGCAAAGCCTGGCCATGTGATTGGGATCATTGCAATTGCTGAGTTTAACTTCATGGTGCAAGAACCTAAAGGAATCATTGAGTTATAACATAATCACTAAGAAATTTATGAAATAAATTGACAATAGTCAAGCCAATATCCTTATCAGCAAGTCTTTGAATGTATCTCATCATTTGGGTCTCACTGGTGATCTCATTGAATTGTGGTTGAGTCATGAACTTTGAAGTTCTCTTGAGGTTTTGGGGTACACCTCTGAACTTTCTGTTTTCGTAGAATTATTGACTTAAGAAACCATTTGCTGGGTACTTGCCCTTTAAGTCTGCAAAAATTTCAATCATCTCATCGAGGTCAATAAGGGAAGTCACTTCATTGAAAGCAATAGATACATGATGATCATCGATTTATCTCAGGTTCATACCGAATAAATTACAAAATTTATATATGAATTTGTGGAACTCATTGACGACTTGTTCAGCTGAGTTGAAACCTGACTCTTTAACATTGATTGTTACTGTGTCAAAGTGATTATTCTTGTCTGTGACAACTTTATAGCCCATGTGTTCAGTTTCATCGATGAGGATTTCAGCGAAAGATCTCAATCTCTCTGCTTGTTGCTTGAGACCCTCTGGTCCGTGCCATTGACCGTAAAAAGCAGAAATGTTAGCAAGAAGGGCTTGAGCAGTGCAAATGTTTGAGGTTGCCTTGTCTCTTCTGATATGCTGTTCTCTGGTTTGGAGAGCCATTCTGTAAGCTTTGTCACCCTGGGCATCAATTGAGACACCGATAAGACGACCTGGCATCTTTCTCTTGAATTCATCTTTGCAACAACAAAAAAACTAAATTCTTAAAAGAATTTTACAATATTTATTTGTAGAATGGAAATAACTCAAAAATTCTTATTAATATAGAAAATATAGTTGATTTATTTATTAAATAATATATATTAAGATATTTCAGTTTAATGAAATTTAATATTATATTAATTAAAAATTCTATTATATAAAAAATTTTATCAAGAGGATGTATAATTAGTTTGAAAAATGAAAAAAAATTCTTACAATAAAAATAAATAATTGTTCATTAGTTTATTTTGATTTATTTATTAATTTAATGTAAATTCTAATCATTAATTTAAAGGTAATATGAAGTAATTTATGTTCGGCAATAAAACTTATCGACTCAATTTATATAATTTTATGATTGACTTATTTGAGAAGGATAAATTTATAACTTTATAATTTTTTCAAAGTAATTAATAAAAAACGTATTAATTAAGCAAGCCATATAACCTGGATGGGGACCACCATAGGCCATAGGTACACCAAATCTTTATACAGATCCAATTGCAATATCAACTCCCATTTCACCGGGTGGCTTCATGATGGCAAGAGCCAAGATATCGGCAATCATAGTGACAACAACCTTCTTTTCTTTGAGCTTGTTAGCTACCTCTGTAATATCTGTGAAGTTACCTAAGTTGTCTGGGTTTTATACCATGTAACCGCAGAACTCTTCAGCCTTTGACCAGTCGAAGTTAGCAGGGGCATCAATCACAAGTTCGATGCCAAGACCATCGGCCTTAGTTTTAATCACATCGATGTTTTATGGGAACATACTGTTTGAAAGGAAGAACTTTCTTCTTTTTCCGTTGTGTACGTTATATGCCATAAACATAGTCTCAGCAGCTGAAGTAGCCTCATCCAAGAGAGAAGCATTTGAGACGTCGAGTTTGGTTAACTCAGTCACCATAGTTTAGAAGTTTAATAGGGATTCTAGTCTACCTTGAGCGATCTCAGCTTGATAGGGGGTGTAAGGTGTGTACCAGTTTGGATTTTCAAGAACATTC
>ARYC01001643.1:0-61842 GCA_000711775.1 Oxytricha trifallax
TTGGCACTTTAAGAGAGAGTTACCTCAGAGAGATCATTGAAAAAGCTCACAAAAAACGCTACTCTATTTCTCCTGAAGATTAAAAGAAGCAAGGCATACTAATAAGCGAGACCTGGCTCGCTGAGCTTAACAAGCACCCATTCCTCTCTAGTAAGCTTTGATTCATAACTTTGTAGAGAAAACTGGAACTGGTATATTCCTAATGAAAGAGCATGCGAAGGTTCACAGAGAGAGAAAGTCATAGACTATTTATGAAGTGAGCAAGAGACTTTATAAGATGTCTAAAAGCCAGAAGAAATGAACATAGATGCAGGAGCTAGCACAAAGAGAAGAAATATGGGTCCAACCAAGCCATAAGAAGAGGAGAAGAAAGAGAAGCCAAACCCCTTTATAGGCTAATTTAATATGTGAATATACTCATTCGTTTAAATCTAAAACTTATTTATAAACATTCATTCTTCCCTCTCTCGCACAAATTGTTGTCTTATCTACGCTTACTCTCTACAGCTGCTTTGAATCAAGTCTACTGTATCGATAGGCAAGTCATGCATAAGATGATACAGCAGCAGCTTCTTGTAGTGAGTCTTGATTTAACTCCAGTAGAATTCTATTCCATTAAATTGAGGACTGTAAGGAACGTTATACACAGGAGTAATGTTTAACTCTTCATAAGCTTTCTTAGACTCCTTAGTCTTATGAACTGAGAGGTTGACAACAAACAGGATGATCTCTTAATCGTTGTATTTATCTCTCAGCTTATGTAGGAACTCTATGTGCTACTCTCGCTTAATAGAGCGAGGATGAATAACATTACTTTCTAAGCCAGAGTTTTCACTAATACTTGCTAAAATTGCATGGGTTACAACCTTTACTTTCTAATCGTAGACTTCTATATTATCATCTTCTTATGCCAAGACTTATTAATAAAGGTGTTGAAGGTAAACACAGCTTAATCAGGATGCATGAACTTGATGTTATTGTCAATAGCCCTCTGCATTTAATCATATATGTATAGTATAAATTATTACTATAAAATGGCACTGTAAAATCAATCACTCTCTTCACTCTGTTGACAGTCTTGAAAGTAATACATTTCTTCTATAAATGTTGGCTATAGTTTATGGAGAGATACGCATGTCAGGAAACTTGAGATGAAACATTACAGCTCGCTAGTCTAGTGGAAAGTATGCCCAATACTTTAAAGTCTTCGAATCACAGAGGTAGTCAATATAGTGCTGTGAGAACTTTTATTTTCTTGCAGGATGCTTTCAAGTGCCTGAAGTAAAATGCTAAACAGCCAACAAGCAATGATACCTAACTGTTAAGGCACTCTTGCGAAGGAGCTTTGCTATAGCAGCATAATTCATTACTGGTTTGACTTAGTCTATATAAATACTTGGGGGGGGTCTAAGTCGGTGGCAGAAATTTTTTGAAATCCTAAGTCGGTGGCAAAATTTTTTCAAAATCCTATGTCGGTGGCAGACATAAAAAAAAATTTTTTTTTCAAAATCCTATGTCGGTGGCAAAAAATAAAATATGATTATTTTACCAAAAACTCATTAATTTATGCTTAATATAAAAAAAAGTTTTCAATAAAAAAAATAAATATTTAAATTGTTGTATCTAAAAATTTATTTTAAAATTTATATTATTATTATAATATAATAGATATAGAAATGTAAAGGCAAAAAAGACATTCAGATATTGTAAAAACATCTTAATTAATAATGGATGTAATGAGTTTTATCAAAGATATATAAAAAGTAATAGAAGATCTATAAGAAACTGGAATTTTCGAAAATGACGTAAAATGTTAAGTATGCAGATAGTATATGATGTTAACCAAAAGAAAAGATGCACCAGATTAAGTTGAATACTAATGTAAACGACCATGCAGGAGGAAAAAATCAATTTAATCACTATTTATGTTTCGCAAGCATCAACAACCAATATCAGCATGGTATTTATTGGTGTTTCACTATTTTGCAATGGGATACAGTTCTTCCCAAACAAAGTACAATTTAAATATGGAGATTTTTCACATCTAAGATGAAAATGAAATACTTAATGGTGATATTGAAGTAGATGAAAGTTTATTTACTCATGGAAAATTCTTGCATGATGAAGGCTAAATTAGAAATTATGTAGGAAATATGAGAGTTGAAAGGCAAATTTGGGTATTCGGTATGATAGAAAGAAATTCTAAGAAGCAAAAGTTTTCATTGTTAAAGACAGAACTAGAGATACTTTATGGGCACTAATACTATTGTAGAAATACATTTGAATTTGGAAAATTAATTATAATTAAATTAATAATGAATCAAAATCGTGGCAGTTGAAGTTGGCCAATTTGAACGATCTTGGTCTCATTTGATAGAGAATTCAAAATTAGCTGGACTTTACTATTGGCGGTACTATTTTATCGCATCCCTGGAGCGAGATAACTTCACTTTAATTGAATGACTCTAAATTCATTAAATTATACCCTCACATTAAAGTGAAGTTATCTCGCTCCAGGGATGCGATAAAATAGTACCGCCAATAGTAAAGTCCAATTAATTTTGAATTCTCTATCGAATGAGCCCAAGATCGTTTAAATTGGCCAACTTTAACTGCCACGATTTTGATTTAGTATTTATTTATTTTTAATTAATTTTCCAAATTCAAATGTATTCCTACACTAATATTCTTAAGTAGGATCTACTATACATCATGATGGATTTAGTTCATATTAAAATATGCAGTTTTCATACGCAGGATTATACAATAAAAGATATGTTCATGAAGAACTAAAATAAAATTTATTTAATTAATAATAAGAAGAAGATAATGATGACGATGATGATGAAGATGATGATGACGATGATGATGAAGATGATGATTAAGATGATGAAAATGAAGAAAATAAATTTTAAGATGTTGAAATGCAAGATGATAGTGAGAATAGCAATGCATATGTAAGACCTAGAAATTTTAGAGGAACTAATTAAATTGAAAGCTTATGGTTTTAACTCAAAAGATATATTAAAAATATTTATAGTACGGTAAGTGATGAAAATTTGCATGATTATCTAATGGAAGCATAATGGAGAAGACATATAAAAATCAATTAATAAAAGGCAAATGAATCTTTATCTGAGATATTTAACTAGTTAGTAAATAATTAACAATTCTTTGATTAAAAACTTTTTTTTATATTAACATCAATTAATGAGTTTTTGGTAAAATAATCATATATTATTTTTTGCCACCGACATAGGATTTTAAAAAAAAATTTTTTTTTATGTCTGCCACCGATTTAGGATTTTGAAAAAATTTTGCCACCGACTTAGGATTTCAAAAAATTTCTGCCACCGACTTAGACCCCCCCAATACTTGTACCATACCTAAGCTTAAGCAGTAAATCTAAATATTACTCATCATAAATAGACCCTAAATTTCGCTAATTTCTATTTCTCATTTACAAATTGGCCTAATTTCTCTACTAACTCCAATAAGATCCCAACTATACCCTACAAATCAAAGCACTTATAAACCTCACTAAGGGGTTTTGGAGTTTTGAATACAGTTTTGAACTATAATTTAACCTCTTTATTATTTTTTTAAAGAAATTAGGGAATCAACTTTTTTATAAGTAATTATTATCCTCAATAAAATGGAATAAGCACGAATAATGAAGTAAAACTCTAAAATTTTGAGAAGTTCCTCTATCTTTCCATATTTATTTGACTTAGGCTGATCTTCAGGTGGATATACTTATTTAATAATAAAATCTTAGTATTTTAAGGATCGATATCAACAATTTAAAACTTTTAAACAATTATATGCAATTAATGATACAAAGAAGAGAATATAATACTAAGATTTAATAGAAAAATTCAAAATTAAGAAGACCTTAATTGATACTTTGTATAGCAGGTGAGTTTTATCTATAACCACCTAAATAGTTATAGTTTAACTATTCTTACCAACTTAGGAGGGAACTAAAAATTCTATTCTTAAAAGGCTTGCTAAGTGAAGATAAAAGAGCTTTAATATATAATGAAATAAGAATGATTGAGATAATTTACTCCCGTGAAATCTCTGAAACAAGTTCCTATGATGATGCTTTGAGTGATTCAGATTTTTCTTTTTATTTTCCTTAGTAGTTGCAACTCTCAAATAAGTAGTTAGAAAGAAACTTTTTCTTTGGTGTTCTTGGAACTAAAACTTGAGTAACTCAATGAAATAATTAAAAAATTTCACAAGAAACTTAACATCATCTCTTCTGAAGAAAAAAAACGCAGGTAATTAAAATCTGTTAAACGGGCTCAAGAAACTGCAGATGGAACCAATTATCTAAAGTAAGATAGACTTCTAAACTTATTGGAAAAAAATATGCTTGCTATACATTTTATGAAAGAACGTAGCAAATTAAAAAGAGAGAGAAATCTCAAGCAATGTATGAATAGGGGAAAAGATTTTACAACGATTGATAAAAGCAAGAAAAAATTTACACAGAATATGGAACTGATACACAGAGAAGAAGCAAATATCTTCAAGCAAGGGCTAATTTAATATGTGATCTTATTCATACAATAAAATTCCTTAACTCATACTTATTTATAAACACAAACTATTCCTTGTCTTCAACAAACCTTAGCTTATAGCTCATTCTCTTGACAGCACCTTTAATAAAATGCCCTGTACCTATCTTTAATCTGCAAATTAAATGGTAGAGCATAAGTTACTTGTAATAAATAGTATTTCAATAGCCCCTGATAAAATTTAATACCAATTGAGGACTACACATAAAACATTAAATACCGATGTAATGTTTAACTTTCATATTCTTTGCTTTAGTCCTTTATTTTATGAACAGAGAGATTATCAATAATTAGGACGACATCTTTTACTCAGAATACCTTTCTCTAAGTTATTGCAGTAAGTGACAAACCCACTATCGTAATATCACAGCAAGAATAGCATAATGTTTAAACCTTAACCTTTGAATCATGAACTTCTATGTTGCAGTACTTCTTGTATCAAGACTTAAATATAGATATAATAAATACAAACATATACTCATCGGCATGCATGAACATAATATTATGCTCTTATGGCCTCATAATATAAATTAGACTTATAAAGGCAACAGAAAAGTCAATCACTCTTTAATACGATTGTCTTGTAAAAATATTCCATTCTTTTTAGATTTGGTAGCTATAGATTAAATTGAGATTTGATGATCAGGAATTGTTAATAAAACATCACAGCTCACTAAGCGAGGGAGAAATCTGATCAATATTTATGTGACTTATAATTAATAAGATAATCGAAATGATACTGATAAAAATTTCAATGATCTCTTAGACTTAGAAAGAAGTTTCTATCTTTTAAATAAACGCTACAGACAGTTATATTATATAATTAAAGAATATTTGGAATGCAGCCATGCTATAGAATTGTAATTAAAATAGGTTTGGGTAATTTAATATAAGCATCACTACAAAAACGCAACTTAGGTAGTATATGTAAATTCACATTTCACAAATTGATCTAAACCTAGCATATAAACTCTAAAATGAATTACATTTAACCCCTATTCCTCTCCTAAAACACAAATAAAGTATGTACTAATCATCTAATTTATCAATAATAAATACATTTATAGGTTTTGGATTTTGATTCTTTCATTTCTTTATTAAGCATAAAAATTCTATTAAATTTTGTTTAAATTTCTCCTCAAATATTATAAAACTCTTCCAATATTTTAAAGATTGATAAATAATTAAGCAAAATTTATTTTGATAGTGTCTCTTTCATAATATCTTCCATATAATCTGCTATCGTCTTTGAAAAAATTTAATGAGTTAATAATATTTGTAAAAGCCAATAAAAATATTTCAATTAGCTTCAACTTCTCTTTTAAATTTGCATTCCTCTAAAATTCTCAATTTTTCAACATTTAGAAGATTATTTTCTCCCAAATACTTCATAATAATTATTATATGAAAAATTTATTCAAATAATCGATTTATACTTTCATTTTTTAAAAATACATTCAAAATAAAATAAATTCAAAATAAAATAAATAGTAGGTGGAATTTCAAATAAAGCTTTTAAATTTTGCTCAATCACAAATTTTATAATAGATTTTTATTCGACTTAAAATTAGTTTATAAACTTTTATTAAAAAAATCAATATATAGAAATAAAAAAGTAAATAAATTTAAATTATAAATACAAAAATTATGACAGCAAAAAATTATATGTTTATTAAAAAAAAATTTTTATTATATATTATTTTTTATAATATAATTCTATGATTTATGATTAAAAATTTAATTGAATTTATCACATTAATAGAATTGAGAGTAATTCCAAACATTTAGTTCCATTATAATGATTGGTAATCATGCTATTAATCAAGAAATCATAAATTTAATGAAAAAGCAAGCATTAAAATTTACTTATATAGGCTTGAGATAAATTTATAATATTTATGAGGATAAAGTAAAATTTATTAAACAGTAAATGTTGATTATTTACCCATATAAACGTTAGAATCATTTTAAATAATTCTGACTACTGACTCAAAAATCATCCTTTTGATTTTGTATCCAACTAAATCCCCAAAACCCCTTGATAAAAATTTTAGTTATTTGATTTTTAGGGTAAAGATGGGAGATTATTGGAGTCATTGAAGAAATTAGACTTTTGCAGAATGAGAAATATTAATAATAAATATTTTTGATATATTTATGATGAGAAATATAATACATAAATTTAAGTATGGTTTAAGTAAAAATACAATTATTGTAGGAATACATTTGATTTGGGAAAATTAATAAAATTAATTAATTAATTATTTAAATTCGTGGCATTTGACTCTCTGGAAACCATGACAATATGGTACTTGTTCGATAGAAAATTTAAAATCAACTGGACTATACTATTGGCGGTACCCCTCTATCGCATCCCTGGAGCGAGATAACTTGAGTTTATTTTTTTGTGATTTGTTTAGTTGATTTTGTTGCTAAAATTAAACTCAAGTTATCTCACTCCAGGGATGCGATAGAGGGGTACCGACAATAGTATAGTCCAGTTGATTTTAAATTCTCTATCGAACAAGTACCATATTGTCAGGGTTTCCAGAAAGTCAAATGCCACGAATTTAAATAATTAATTAATTAATTTTTATTAATTTTCCCAAATCAAATGTATTCCTACAATAATAAACCAGAGGTTAATTATGTAACAACTGCAAAGCTTTTATTCATGAATGTTTCATCTGTTAAGTATCATTGCTTGCTTTATGTTTAGCATTTCAATTCTGGCTCTTGAAAACATCAAATAAGAAAATATAAGTTTTCTTTGGTTAATATTAATTATCTACTCTAAAACTTAAAATTATTGGGCACATATTTCATTTGACTAACGAGCTTTGATTTTTGTTTCGCAAATTCTATAACATGCGCATCTCTCCATTAAGAAATAGTTAATAATTATATGGAATAATGTTATTACTTTCAAGACTATCTACAAAGTGAAAAAATTGATAGATTTTACTGTTCCATCATATAGTAATAGTTTAAACTATGTTTATACTTAAATGCCAGACTACTAATAAACATTAAGTTTATATACACTGATGAAGCCTAGGTTATTTTCAACACATTTATTAAGTCAGTTTTTAAAAAGTATAATTATTAGCTAAAATTGATAATTATAGGAGAATAATTAAATATATAATTAACTTCTCACATGCTTGATATTATCAATAAATTTAGGTAACTATTTTAACTCAGCATTTTGGTGTATAAATTGGTTTTGTGAGAGAGTACCTAAATTATATAATAAAAAGGAAAAATATATATACAAATACATCATTATAAATTTCATTAAAAAAAGTGAGATATAAAAAATTAATGAAATTTAAAACTACTAAATATATAAGTAGAAAACTTAAAATGATGATTCTTAATTAAGGATCGAGTTTCTTTATTAAATCTTTAATTGATTAAATAAAATTGTGATTCATTCTGAAGTAAAAGTAGGCTGTATTTGTTTATATATTTTTAATTTTAATTATATGATTTAGGTACTCAAATACAAAACAAGTTTATACACAAATAACTGAGAAAAAAACTAAATAATTATATTTACTTTAATAAATGATTAAAATCTGTTTAAAGTAGATTATATTATTCTCTTGTAATTATAAAATTTCAGCTCAATAAACAACACCTTTTTAATTTTAATGATAGTAATTAATATATAACTAGTCAAATTTAATTTTCCAAAATTGATTGTACTTTACAACAATATCATTTTATCAACTTAACCCAATGTAACTACTGAAGGGGTTTTGATTCCTCACAGGAATGAGGATACTTACTGTATTCCCTAATATACAGCTTGAAATATTTTATATTCAATTTTCTCTTTTCTAATTTTTACAAGACATTTAACATATTCACTAAATCAACAACAATTATGAGTTGATTACAAATTTACTTATTTACAAGAAATATATCTAATAATAATTCAATTTCTTATGAATGATTATTATAAAGTAATGAACTTATTTATTTACACAATAATTTATTATAAATATATTAGTAATTGTTCATAATATATTTATACTTGTTGACGAATTCTTACTTCTCATTATTTCCAATAGCCAATTCATATTAAGCCTGCCGTTCATTTTAATTAGACTTTTACTATGACCAGACTCTTGCCATTTAATAAAGTACTCTGCCTATTTCAGGTATCAAATTAATAAATTAATAATATGAGTATACTCTGTTTTAATGGCTTCTTTAATCTTGCCTATATGATGTGAGGGGGAAACTTCTTTTAAAGACCTTCTATCAATTATCTACAAAATAAAAACATTTCAATTATTCTTAAGCCTTATATTACCTATACAAAATTATTTATACATTCTTACTTCTGTAAATCTATGAGATAGACAATCAAAATAAATTATAAAATCTTGGCAATAAATATATCATTTTTTACATAAATAGCACTCCTTATTTTAGAGCTGGCCAAAGGTAGAATTCCATTAAGCAAACATTTAATAAAGATTTAAGTTTTCTAAATAATAGGATGTTCAATTAATTGATCTATCGTAGGTCTCTGCTAATAATCGAGGGAGCATTTTTTGTTTTTAAAAATTAATACCAAAATTATTTAGCATAGCTTGTAGAGTAAATCAATAAACTCAGAAGAATTAGATTTATTTATTTTTTTAAGGGAATTATAGAAATAAAATTAGATCACTATGATTAAGAATATATTATTCTTTTGATAAATAAAAGAACTTTTTTTCATTCTATAAAGTTTTCCGAAATGCAAATTTCATTATTTAAAGTTTTTTTTTAAAAATTTAATTTCTAGTTTCCAAAATACTTCTGATAAAGTAAATTAAAACGAAGTGAATTTAAAGATATTAAATCATTTAAGCTTCATAAAATCATAGGCGCGCCCAATTTATTTTGGGAAATTCTATGTCTTATCATTAGTATTTTCTTTGTTAATTTCCTTGTAGATCTCATAATTAATATAATTAAAAAGTTAAACTTATAAAATGCTAATATAATGACATAGAATTTCCCAAAATAAAATGGGCGCCTCTATGATTTTATGAAGCTTAAATGATTTAATATCTTTAAATTCATATCGTTTTTATTTATTTTATCAGAAGTATTTTGGAAACTAGAAATTAAATTTTTAAATAATACTTAATATAATGAAATTTGCATTTCGGAAAACTTGATAGAATGATAAAAAGCTCTTTTATTTATCAAAAGAATAATATATTCTCAATCAGAGTGATCTAATTTTATTTCTATAATTTGGCAAATATTAAGATTTTTGCTCAATACTATTTAGTTTGAATTAATTAAGTATAACGCATATTATATGAAATTGATAAATTATAATATATTTTTTATGAAGAATTTAAGAATTTATTTAAATTGAAATTTAAATAGAGAATTTTATTTATTAGTTTTGCTTAAAATTGTAAAGAATTAATTTTTAACATATAGTTTCTTTGATTAAGTTATTTTGAAAGAAACATTTTAATTTAGAAAATATTAAAAATTTTAAAACTGTATTAAGTGAATTAAATAAATAGGTAATTGAAAAAAATGATAAAAAATAAAAAGTAGTTAAATCATTGATAGAGATATATAATTAAATTGAATTATTTCATCCTTTAGCTTAATATTTGATCAATAGGTTTTTCAATATTTCTTATGAATATCTCGATATAGATTTTTCAATAATTCATCTTTATGGCATTATAAGTGAATAATTTTCAGTTTTATTAAGAGAATTTTTTATAATATCTTGATTTTAAATTGAATTTTTTCTTATCTTTTTAGGGTAATACTCCATTAAAAAGTGATTAATTAAAATAGAGTATTACCCTAAAAAGATAAGAAAAAATTCAATTTAAAATCAAGATATTATAAAAAATTCTCTTAATAAAACTGAAAATTATTCACTTATAATGCCATAAAGATGAATTATTGAAAAATCTATATCGAGATATTCATAAGAAATATTGAAAAACCTATTGATCAAATATTAAGCTAAAGGATGAAATAATTCAATTTAATTATATATTTCTATCTATCAATGCTTTAAATACTTTTTATTTTTTATCATTTTTTTCAATTACCTATTTATTCAATTCACTTTATATAGCTTTCAATTTTAATTTGACCTTTTTATTTGAAAAATTATGATAATAATTAAAATTAAGTCGTAATTTTTAAAATGTAATAAAAAAATTGATGAACTTAAAATTATATTCATAGTGAATATCCTTATCAACTATTTATTATAGTTTTCAATAATTTCATTACCGAATTTTTTATTTTTTAATGTTTATTTTTTGTAAAAAATATTAACTTTGCTAAACATTTAAAGTTTATCAAATTATATATAAGCTAAAATTTTTTGAAAATAAATCGAATTTAATTTGAAATATACATTAATGAATATAAAGGTCTCAAGATTAATTAAGACAATTAAGAATGTATAAGGTAAAGCCCTAATTAGGGCATTTAATTTAGTTATTTCTCAATAAGCTGATTTCTAATCAACCCAAGATATTTTGACTGCCTTCCTTGAGCTTATAAGCTCATAAGTGTGGGCTTATAAGCTCAAAATCTTCCAAAATCACCCACTTCAAGGGTCATTTTCCAAAAATCTGTTTTTTAAGTAAAAGTCTTATAGAGGGCTATAATACCCATTTTATGTTAAATCTTAATTAAAGTACAAATTATTTATTAAAATTTTAAATTGATATTTTAAAACGTAATAAATTTAAGGCTGATTTAAATTCTCTATAGAGAATTCTATTAAAACTAATATAAGTTTAATTTTTAATGATTTTTAATAATTAAAGCCTAATAATTTCTACTTTAATTAAGAATTAACATAAAATGGGCATTATAGCCCTCTATAAGACTTTTACTTAAAAAACAGATTTTTGAAAAATGACCCTTGAAGTGGGTGATTTTAGAAGATTTTGAGCTTATAAGCCCACAGTTATGAGCTTATAAGCTCAAGGAAGGTAGTCAAAATATCTTGGGTTGATTAGAAATCAGCTTATTGAGATATAACTAAATTAAATGCCCTAATTATGGCTTTACCTTATACATTCTTAATTGTCTTAATTAATCTTGAGACCTTTATATTCATTAATGTATATTTCAAATTAAATTCGATTTATTTTCAAAAAATTTTAGCTTAATTAATCTCAATGTGAACTTACAATTTTCATAAGATATACATTTTTAAAAAAATTAAATTATTTTAATAATCGGCTCTAAAACTTCTTGATGCTATGTCTTATTCATTAAAAACTCATCCAGAGATCATTTAAAAGATAGTCAGTCCAAGGCTATACACATCAACACTTGAATTTAGAAAAAAATAATAAAAATAAGAATTAAACAATAATCATCAATAATATATTTTCTTCAATTTATTTTTTTATATTGCTATATAAACTTGAGAGTTTATAATATTTTATTTATGTAAATTGTATTTTTATTGAGAGTTTGAGAGTTGCCTGAATTGAAATTTAAGCATATGTTAAAATGATAACTAATTTTTATATGAATCATCTTAATTGAATTAGTTTTAATTTTAAAAACTATAATCTATGTTTATAAATTTAGTTGTTAGTTAAATAAATTTTTACGTAATTATAGTTATTTTGATATTTATTTATAGTTATGTTATATTTATTTGCATAATCTCACAATTTTGAAATATAAAATGGCAAAAAATTTGTTCCTTTAAAATCAATCTTTCAAAAAATAAATTCATTTAAAATACGAATAATTAATTTTGTTCAAAGGGAAATTTACTATAGATTAATGTTTTGGCAAGAAGGTTAAATACACCCCCAAAAATATAAACCCAAAACCCCTTTTAGTAATTTTTTAAGTGCTATAACTTTCATAGTATAATTGGGGTTTAATCAAAACCCCAAAACCCCTTAGTGAGGTTTATAAGTGCTTTGATTAGTAGGGTAAAGTTGGGGTTTTATTAGGGTTAGTAGAGAAAACGCAAGTTTAATGAGACTTTAATATGTATTTAATGAGTATTAGTTTAATTATATCACACGAATTTTACTTGCTTGTCTTTGTTGTATCTCTTGAATCTCGCTTTCTTTAGTGGTTCGAGCATATCGTCTAAGGATTGTCTTGGATATGCTGGAGCTCTTACTATTATCTTCTCTACAATCTTCTTTATTTCTTAGCATACATCATCTTGTTTTATGTGCTTCTCAGCTAGATTTATTGATTATTTTTCATATTTTGTATTAATGTAAGTCATGCTTTCCATATCGCACTCTAAAATTATTGCAGCTACTGCCCAAACATCCCACTAAATAGAGCCATTAGTCCATTTCTCTCTGATTGGGAAGTAACCTGGAGTACCAAGAACCTTTGCTAAGGTTACAATCTCTTATCTTAAGGCTCTATTAAAATCGATTACAACTACTTCTAAAGGGCAAAGGTTTAGCATAACATTTTCAGGCTTCAAATCTCTATGAACGTATCCAAGCTCGTGAAGTTCCTAAACACCCTTTATCATATTAGATAGAATATCATTCAAGTCATCTGGGTATCTGTTTTAATATAGATAATCTCGGAGAGTCATTTCAAACTTTTTTAGCCTTAGTGCGATGAAACCAAACCCTAAAATAACACCATCTAGCTTGAGCAAATTCTTGCAATCTTTTTTCTAAGCCTCTCTAAGTACAATATATTCGTTAGCAAACCCATTTTGATACTGCTCGTTTTTAAGGAGATAGCTGAAAGGATATACCTTGTAGGCATAGTCATCAACCACTATGAGTTTTGCTTTAGCAGGTACGTTTATATGTAAGTAGTTTTCAATACAACTGCTAAGGTCTACTGCATTTAGTGCAGGAATATACATGGCTCTCTCTTAAAAGCATGCTAAAAAGACATTACCAGCAGGTTGATTCATTAATTCTATTCGCTTCTGCCGCTTGAGCTTCTCCTGTTGTTCTTTTTAAGTCTCAAGATTATTAGATTTTCTTTTAGCGGGCACTAATTTCTAAGTCTCTTTATCTTAAATCAAGAACTCACTTAGGTGATGCTTCTGCATATGTTTCTTAACTTTAGCTGAGTGAGTATAAGACTTCTCACAAGTCGTGCACTAGTACCTGCCATCGACCTTATCATGCTTAAAATACACCTTAGCTTTCCCAGAGTGAACCTCTTTCATATGTCTCTTCAAACTGGAATCAGTAGAGAAAAAATTTTAGCAGTCTTAGCATTCAAAAGTTTTAATCCTTTAAATCTGAAGCTGTTCCTTTTCTTCCTCAACATCTTTTATTAATGTTTAAACTTCTATTTCAGCTTTCTGTTTTCATGTTTTAAACCTATATAATAAAAACCTGTGCTTCAAATTCAAGAGCTCTTAGCTCTGCCTCCCTCTCAATATATATAACTTCTTGTTTCTTGGTTGAACCAAAGTTAAGCATTGATTGACCTGCTCCTAAAAGTGCCGCTCTACGATTTAAGTTGACCGCCATGTTTAAATTCAAATTTAAATTTCTATTATAAAGCTCTTAAAACCTCTATAGCTATAGCTGGACTATATAGGAGTTGCTACAGCATTAATGATGGTTTGATCTCAGCTCTAAGACTTCATATTTATACTCAGTTTATAACTATAATTTTTGTAATTTTGCACTTAATAATTTTGATTCTGGTACCAACTCAGATAAAGTTCAGGTTGGTACTGGTACCAATTAAGTTTTGAACCAGATTGGAACTTTTCCATTAAAACCTCACTGGATTAAAACTAGGTACTAATTAAGTTTTGGTACTATTAAATTGGTACCAATTAAACTTAAACGAATTTAGTACCGGTACTAATTAAATTTAAACAAATTTAGTACTAATTTAATGGAACTAAATTGATAAAAATGGAGCTCCATCTCTGAAGTTTGTTACAGCTTCTGCGAACCTTCTCCACGTATCTTTACAGGGTTGACCTCCTATAAGATGCCCATATTTAATAGTAAGATTTTAAAGGAAAGGATCCAGAAGTCTATAAATTAAAACTTGAAATTCATTAATAGGAAGAGGAACAAAGATGGAATCATTCAATGAACAAATGAAAAGGGTTGAGGCTCAAGAAATGATATCAAGATTCAGAAGCAAGGAGGATCTCTATCGATACCTTACTTAGCATGGTAAAATAAATTGATGTTAATCAACGATGTATACAGTTGGTCTATTCCTTCCAACGATGGAAGGTACTAAAATATCATTCTTAAAAGCAATACTCTGCGAGGAGAAGAAAGCTTTTAAAAACATAGAAATCAAACTGATTGAAATACCTAACTACCCAGAGATTTCAGTCACAAATCTCTACGAGGATGCAATGAAAGATGATGAAGTGGTTATTTACCTTCCTAGCAAGAAGTAACTCTCAAATAAATTGCCTGAAAGAAACTTCTTCTTTGGTGTTCTTGGTACAATCAAAGAGGATTATTTGAGAGAAATTATAGAAGAAGCTCATAAGAAACGCTACTCTATTTCTCCTGAAGATTAAAAGAAGCAAGGAATACTAATAAGCGAGACGTGGCTAGCAGAGCTTAAGAAGCATCCTTATCTCTCTAGTAAGCTTTGATTTATAACTTTTTAGGGAAACCTGGAACTGGTATATTTCTAATGAAAGAGAATGCAAAGGTTCACAGAGAGAGAAAGTCTCAAACCATTCATTAAGTTAGCAAGAGACTTTATAATGAAGTTTAAAAGTCTGATGAAATGAACATAGATGCTGGTGCTGGTACAAAGAGAAGAAACATGGGTCCTAGTAAAGCACCAGAGGAAGAAAAGAAAGAGAAGCCGAATCCATTTAAGAGTTCGTTTGATATGTGAAATAATTCATTCATTTAAGTCTAACACTTATTAATAAACATTCATTCTTCCTTTCCTTGCACATATCGTAGTCTAGTCTTTACCCACTCTCTTGCAACTACTCTGTATTAAGTCTACTGTGTCGATTGGTAGATCATGCATTAGGTGATACAGCAAGAGTTTCTTGTAGTGAGTCTTAATCTAACTCCAATAGAATTCGATTCCATTAAATTGAGGACTGTAAGGAACGTTATACACAGGAGTTATCTTTAATTCTTCATAAGCTTTCTTAGATTCCTTAGTCTTATGAACTGAGAGGTTATCAACAAACAGGATGATCTCTTGATCGTTGTACTTATCTCTTAGCTTATGTAAGAACTCTATATACTGCTCTCGCTTAATAGAGCGAGGATGAATAACATAAGTTTCTAAGCCTGAATCTTCACTGATACCAGCCAAAATTGCGTGAGTGACAACCTTAATTTTTTAGTCATACACTTCTATATTATCGTACTTCTTGTACCAAGACTTATTAATAAAGGTGTTGAACGTAAACACAGCTTCATCAGCGTGTATGAACTTGATGTTATTATCAATAGACCTCTGCATTTAATCATATATATAGTTTAAATTATTACTATAAAATGGCAGAGTAAAGTCAATCACTCTCTTCACTCTATTGACAGTCTTGAAGGTAATACCGTTCCTTCAATAAATATTTGCGATAGTCTATGGTGAGATACGCATGTCAGGAAACTTGCGATGAAACATCACAGCTCGCTAGTCAAGTGGGAAATGTGCCCAATACTTAAGAGTCTTAGAATCGCAGAGATATTCAATATGGTGCTAAGAGAACTTTTATTTTCTTACAGGATGTTATCAAGAACCAGAATTGAAATGCTAAACAGCTAACAAGCAATGATACCTAACTGTTGAGGCACTCTTGCGCAGGAGCTTTGCTATAGCAGCATAATTCATAACTGGTTTGAGTTAGTCTATATTAATACTCGCACCATACCTAAGCTTAAGCAGTAAATCTAAATATTTCTCATCATAAATAGACCCCAAAAATCGCTAATTTCTATTTCTCATTTTGCAAACTGGCCTAATTTCTCTACTAACCCTAATAAAACCCCAACTTTACCCTACTAATCAAAGCACTTATAAACCTCACTAAGGGGTTTTGGGGTTTTGAATGAGGTTAGCTGAAAAATGCAGGTTTTATGTGAATTAAATGAGTAATTAATGATTATTAGTTTACTTAAATCAATCGAATTTTATTTGCTCATCTTTGCTGTTATCTTTTAAAATTTGCTCTCTTAAATGGCTCAAGCATGTGTGGAGTTCTCATAATTATCATATCTGCTAAGTTTTTTATTTTGTTACTTAATATGCTTTTACTCCAAAACAAATTGATTATTTTAACCAATAGTGGCGAAGTAGGTTATTATTTCTAAATTTCTTTCTAACATTGTCGGAATATATTTGAATATGGAAAATTAATATAATTAAATTATAAATTAATTAAATTCTTTGAATTTGACTATGTCGAAATCTAGACAAAATGGTAGATGCTTGATAGAAAAAATAAAACAGCTGGACTTTACTAATGGTGGTATCCATCTATCTCCTTGAAGTGATTTAACTTGAGTTTAATATAAGGTTTTTTGTTTAGATGATTTTGATGCCAAAATTAATATCAATTAATCTCGCTTCAGGGATATGATACCACCATTAGTAAAATTCAATTGATTTTAAATTTTTAATCGAGCAAGTACCATTTTGTCTAGGTTTCAAAAAAGTTATCTGTACGAATTTAATTAATTGATAATGTAATTTAAATTAATTTTGCAAATTCAAATGATTTCCTACAATATAATAGTTGTAAATGCTCATATATTCCACTATATTAAGCCATTTGTACATTTCTCTCTCATTGAAAAATATCCAGAATTCCTAAGACCTAAATTTGCTAAAGTCACTGACTCTTATCTTAAGGCTCTATTGAAATCAATAACAGCTACATTTAAAGAGCAGAGACTTATCATGATGTTTTCATGTTTCAAATCTTTATGAAAATATCCAAGCTCAAGCAACTTTTCCTTGGGTGCTTTATCATATCTATTAGTATATCATTCAAATCATCTGAATATGAAATGATAAATATAGTCTCTAAGAGTCATTTCATTTTCTTTAGACTTAGTGCGATGAAACCAAAACCTTAGATAACACTATTGAACTAAAGCAAATTCTTGTAACTTTACAATTAAGTCTCTCAAAAAGCATATATTTTCAAGCAAACTCATTTTAAAACTAATGATTCCCAATTAGATAGCTAAAGGATAGATATACTTTGTATGCATACCTAACGACTACTATGAGATGCTATTAAAGTAACGTTTAAATTCAACTAATTTTCAATAAAATTTCTGAGATTAACTACATTAAATGCATGTATGCTCATTGCTTTAGCAAAGATGCATGCAATGTTGTATTATTTGATGGTTGGCTACCTCTTCTATCTCTGTTGTCTCTACTTTTCTCTTTATGACTCAAGAGTACAATATATATTGTTTTTGCTGACTTAGCTTTTTATGTTTATTTATCTTACATTGAGCATTCACTATAATCATCCTATTGCTTATGCATCTTTACTTTTGTGAGTGGGGTTAGGATTCCTAGAAGTTGTACTTTTCCCTTCACTTTATCATTCTTTATATAGATCTTTGCATAACTAGAGTGTATCTTTTTTATATCCCTCTTCAAGTTTTACTCAGTTGATAAAAATTCTAGCAGTCTTGACATTAAAATGTTTTGTTATTGAATTGGCAATTAATCTTTTCTTACTCACCATACAATAAATGTTTAAGCTCCTATCTATACACTAACCCTCCTTCTTGTGTTATACTTCCATGTTAAATAAATGTGCTTCAAATTTAAGTGCTCTTATTTCTACCTGTCTCAACATGAATAATTTCAAAGTTTTAGTTGAACCAAAGTTGAATTGTGTAATCCATTCCAGGAGAAACTGCTTAAAAATTTATTTTAATAGCTATTTTTAATATTATATTTAAATTTAAATTATTAATCATTAATAACCTGTAATAGAGTTCATGTCTTCTAGAGCTTGCAATCACTCAGACTCAGGCCTGATAAATCTTTTACCTTCCATCTGCTGGCAATTTTTAAGTACTAGGATGCTATGGATGTTGAAAATGAAGTTGTTGTTCCAAAAGGTATAAATCTAATTTCAACTGGGATTGTAAAAATGTTCATTTTTGGCTTTTGATATATTCTTGTCCATTGAACAGGATAAAGATTAATAAAAAAGCACCATATATTTCCTTTTAGAGTTTGTGTTTGTTATAAAAGGATTTAAAGCTATCTGAGCAGTTTCACCCAACAAGACGCTATTACAGGTTGCAGATGAGCTAAAATCCTTGCCTGAGACTTAGTGAATGCAACAACTATAATAGAATTTCAAGCATAAGAAATTATATTAATATATAGTTTATAACTATTACAATTCTAATTTCATTAATAATTTAATTTTGGTACCATTTAAGTAAAAAAAAGGTTTGTACTGGTGGTACCAATTCAGTTTTTAATCTTTTGGAACTTTTCCATTAAAACCTCATAATTTTAAACTTAAGTACTAATTTAATTGTTTTTGTACTTTTAAATTGGTACAAATTAAAATTGAACAAATTTAGTACAATATAAATGCAACTAAAATGATAAAAATAAAGCAACATCTCTGAAGTTTGTTGCAGCTTCAGCAAACCTCTCAACATATCTTTACCAGATTGATCTCCTACAAGATACCCATATATAATAGGTAGATTTTTAAAATTAAGATCCAAAATTTTATAAATTATAATTTGAAATTCATTAATATAGAAGGAAAAAGTTGAGATTTATGATTGTTGCAATGAAAGATTAAGGCTTATATGATCTCAATATACAGTAGCAAAGAATCTCTATCAATACCTCTATCAGCATGGTAATAAATACAATGCTTTATAATAAAACAAACATTCTAGTTAATTTATTTCTTTCTTTCATCTATGAAAGGTTCAAAAAATAATACTTTAAAGCTAAGCTTTATGATAAGAAAAAATATTTCAATTAAGAGAAAAAGTTGATAGATAGAACAAACAATAAGAGATTTCTAATTTATTGTCTATAAGGATGCTATAAAGATAAAGAGTTGGTAGTTTACCTTCCAACCAAGAAAAAACTCACAAATATGCTTCCAGAAATGAGTTTTTTACTTTATAGTTTTTGGTACTTTAAAGAGAGTTAAAAGTTCGATAAGAGAGAAAATCACATGCAATTCATTAAGTGAGTAAGAGTAATTTTAAAAATGTTTACATCAAGATTAATTAAGATTAATGCTACTACAAGTACTAGTTCAAAGAGAAGAATCATATTTATGATTAAGTACAAGAAAAAGAGAAAAAGAAAATAAAGAGAAACCCAATTCATTTAAGGGTTCGTTTTGATATGTGAATTAACTCATTCATTTAAGTATAACTCTATTCTTATTAACAACATTCATTCTTCCTTCTCTTTCACAAACTGTTGAATTATCTATGCTCATTCTCTTGCAACTACTTTATATTAATTTAATTTAATAGATAGGCAAGTCAAGAATTAAGTGAAGAAAGTTTCTTGAAGTGATTCTTGACTTAACTAAGTTAGAATATTATTGCATTGAATTATAAACTATGGGAGCATTATATAACGAAGTTATATTTAGCTCTTCATATGATTTCTTAGCTTCCTTAGTCTTATGAAAAGAGTGGTGATTAACAAACAGTTTTTTATCTTAGTAGCTGAACTTATCTCTTAGCTTATGTAATAATTCTATACTACTCTCGTTTTATAAAGCGAAAATGAATAACACAACTTTCCAAGCCTGTAACATCACTAATACCAGCTAAAATTATATAGCTGATAACCTTACATTTTATTCAATGATTATATATTATAATTATACTTGTACTTCTTTTAGCTTGACTTCTTAAGGAAAATGTTGAAAGTATATATAGCATGATCATAGTGTATCAACTTTATGTCAACAGCCCTGTGAATTTGATTAAAAAATATTGTTTACATAATTACTATAAAATGGCAGTGTTATTTCAATCACTTTCTTCACTCTGTTGACAGTCTTGAAAGTTATTCTATTTCTCCTATAAATATTAACGATAGTCTATTGAGAGATACAAATTTGAGGAAACTTGCGATGAAACATTAATTCTAGCAAAGGTATATATGGTTGTGAGAGAACTTTTATTTTCTAGCAGGATGTCTTCAAGTACTAGAATTGTAAATCTAAACAACTGACAAGCAGTGTTACCAAACAGGTGAGACATTCTTTCACAGGAGCTTTACAATTGCTGAATTATTAAGCACTGATTTGTCTAAGTATATATATTAACAATCGTTCTAAATCTTAGCTTTAGCAAAGAATTAAAAGTTTCTCATCATAAATAAACTCTAAATTTCTCTAATTTCTTTTTTCTCAATGGGCTAATTTTTCACTTAAACCAAAAAAGATTCAACTAAACTAAAAAATTAAAGCTTTTATAAAACTATTGACGGGGTTTTGAATGTAGTATTATCATTATGTAGTCTTAAAGAGTTTTTGAAACTAGGCGAGATTGTCAGCAGCATATTTTTAATTGTGAGTAATAGTTTTCGAGCTATGACCAAAAGTAAGTTTCATTTTTTATAAAATAAAAACAATATAAAATGATAAGAATGGTTAATTTTTTCAATTTATAAAATTGTCTTAAAATCCAAGTTTGGGTGTTTTCATTATGTTCTTAGTAAAGATTCAATGTTTTTTATTTTTATTTTGAATCATAATATTTTTAATTATTTTTTAAACTTAAAAGATATTTTTCAAATTGTATATAATTAAAAAGTTATATAACTATTCATAACATTATAATAACGAAAAAGATTTTAAAAATTAATAAATGGAGAAATTTTTAACCTTTTTTTCAGTTTTTTAAAAATGAAATAAATTCTTTTCATAGCAAGCAATTAAAAATCTATAAAGAATTAAAATTTTACCAAGGTGCGAAAGTAAATTCAACTTTAGGTTAGGGATGCTTGACTTACTAGACAAAATTTTCGAATGATTTCAGAATATAATTTACTCAAACCTTTATTATAAAAATTATATTAATAAGAGGAGGAATCTTATTTTTACTTTAGATGAATGGCCTACGAATTAATTAGCCACTTTTAAATACGTAGTGAGTAGTATTTAAATTCATTTGGCTATAAATAGATGAAATATATGAGAATAGTGATTAATCGGTAGTTTTGTATTTATCCTTTTAATATATAATCAAGTTAAATTTAACTTCATTTTTCATCAAACAATATTATTTCATTTTTATTAGATTTACAGCTCAAAGAATATAGCATTAATTATAAATAAATAAGTCAGTGTGAAAAAAATGTTAATTAAAAAAATTTTTTCAAAAAATACAATGCTCTAGAAGAATTATTTTAAGTAATTAATATAGTTTAATAATGGATATATAGCCTGGTTAATAAAAAAAAAAGTTATTTAATGGCAACATTTTATATTTTTTTAATTGTTTGGGATTATATTTTTATAATTCAAATAAAACCCCTTCACTCAAATAAGAATAAGAATAGGAGAATCTTAATTAAATCAATTTTTTTATTATTATTAAAATAAGGAAAAGTCATAATATAATAACCTTTTGAGGATTAATGCTTTTAAGATTTGCTTTGTGAAGCCTTTTTCTAGCTTTCTCTTGTTTAGGCTTCTTTCTTGTGATAGACTCATCTCCGATTGTCACCCATTTTTGTCTACGATTGTGTTCTCTTCCAAAAATCTCTAAATATTTTCCATTGGGGCAAAGTTACTCAATGATTTGATAAAGCTGTTCTGGTTTTCTTGAAGCTTCAGATACCCTTTCAACTATAATATTTGGGGCTTTATGAGTCTTTGTTATTTTTGATAACTCTGCAAATGAGCCTTTCTTCCTTGCTACCAAACAGAACTCAGTGAAATGTCTTAAATAGAATCCTATATTGTCCCTTAAAAGATTTTCTTTGCTGATCTTGACCCATGTAATTAACTCAATTCTTTTATAACCAATCCTTTCCAAGTATTGAAGGGCCACCTCAAGCTTTTTGTTAGTAATCCACAAAAATAAATAACCATTGCTCTACAGTCTTTTTATTGGTATTTTGCTCATGAATTGTGAATCTGAAAGTGTTTTGTAATTAAGATTGATTGCTGTACTGTCCCAAGGTGCGTCAGCTATGATTACATCAAATAAATTTCCAATTAATCCTCTTTTTGCATCATTAATCACTTGCTCCCACAACTTGTTATCAAGAATTGATCCTTAATAAGAAATTGAATCACCCGCAGTTTGTCTCATTCCCCAATCAAAGAATTTCATTTGATGCCTTTTCTTAACATTATTTCTTAGATCCTGAACTATTTCTTTTACTGATCTCTTTGTCAAGATTTCGCGCTTTAACAAATATTCATCATCCATTTTGGTTTTGCTATTATTTTGATTTTAATATTTCTTCTCATCATCACTCGAATCATCTTCTTGAAGTCTTTTTATTCTTGATTCATTCTGCTTAATTGTTTCTGAAAAGACATCTAAAATTTGTAGCTCTAACTCCTTACATTTCTCAATCAATTCCTCTCTTTCTTACTCAACCATTTGGATTCTTTAACTCAACTGTCTACATTGCTCCTCTTTCTCCTTGGTGATTTGTTCTATAATCTTCTTACAAGATAAATTTGTGCAAATAGATTCAGGTGCTGATTAATTATCTTCAAATTATGATTCAATTGAGCGTTAATTGGCTGGTTTACATTCATTGATTTATTATTATAAATTAATTGGAAACATTTATCTTTTGTTCAAAGTCTCAACCTCCTCAATTTATCCTGAAACTTGGCAATCATTGCTGTCAACTGCGATGTAAATTTTCTTCATGAATTTCTTGTACCATTTTTTATAATCTCCATAGCTATCAAACTCAAACTGTAAATCTGTAATTTAATCATCAGTAAGGTCAAAATTCTCAGATAATCTTTTCCAGTATCTTTTTAGATTTATGAATTTAAAACCATTTGGCTTGTGTTTTCTTTTCTTGAGTTTTGAGTGTTTATTTTTAATTTAATTTTCATTTGATTTCTAGTTCTAAGATGATTAACTGATTACCATTTCCGTATCAAGTTGAATATTGTGTCCCATTGATAAATCTAAACTGTTAAGATTTGAGTTAGTGATTCCAGAGATTTAATCAAATTTTTAGTCTTGTTTTAATATTTATGATTGATTTACTGAGTAATGCTGAGGATAACAGTATTGGCTTTGATCATACTGGTAAGGTTGATTCTAGATAATCCCTTGAGTGGAATAACTTTAGCCCAAAGGATAATAGTTCTGAAAGGAGTTTGATTATTGAACGAAGGGATTATTGTAATCTGCAGGTTTTACAAAATAATAGTGGTGGTGATGGATCATTTGTTTATATATAGAAAAATTATTATACTATAAATATCTTTCACAATTAATTTATACCCTCCAAACACTAGACCTGAAATTAAATATTCAGGAGAGTGGATATTGTGACAAGTGCTTTAATGAAATCTTCTAACAAAGTATATTATAATTTTAAATAATATTATTATTGTTTATTCAGATAATCTTAGACAGAATGTCTTCAATAAAAAAAGAGAAAAATGCTTATTATCAACTTGTTAGGAAGAAAAATCTACTTAGGTAATTATATTAATTCAGTTTCAATTTGTTTCAATTAAATTTTTAATTAATCAATTTTTAGGTAACTTCATCCTTCAACCATTTATGAAGGAGAGATAATATTGGTTATTTATAGTGATTTTTAGTGATAGAGCAACTGTTATTTGCAATGATGATCAAATCTATGAATTTTCCAAGAAGCCACTTAATTAGTATTTATAATGTAAGTAAAACCTTCCCATCCGAGCATACGCTAGTGGTACTTATGTACTGCACAGGATTTTTTTTCTAATCTCTTTTTATTCCACTCTAGGTAGGCCAAATTTTTAACAGCATTAGCAATCAACTTAAGGAATGATCAAATTTATAGAAAGAATATTAATGTAAGATTCATAGTTTAGTCTCACTAATTTAAACCCCAAAAAACATAACAATTTGAGCAATACTTTTTTTACACCTGTACTATTTCTATTTATCAAAATTATAGGTAATTTTCAGCAATGCTATCATAATCATACTTAAAAGACACTCATCCATTTAAAGAGGGAAGAATCAGCATTTTAAAAGGAGAGAGGCAGTTGGCCTGTAACTTAATAGGCATTCTTTATTGGGAATTATATTTAAGGACCTCAACACCATTTATTCACAATCTAACATTATTGGGCTCAGCATAGATGAAACTAATGCATGGATTTCTTGTTAAATATTCCTCAAAAGATTTAATGAGACTCTGGGTACTAACTCAACTAACAAAAAATTAGCGTAAATCTAACAATAATGGTTTCATAAGTGCCTTATTTGAATCACTAGTCCTTTAGAGTTCCAGCTCAAAGATTTAATTTCTAAGGGAGGAGGCAACCCCTTAAAATAGATGGATATCAAAATTAAAAGTAATTTTGGACTATAAATAAAAAACAAATTATATCAAGCAATTTAGGGCCTACAAAATCATTATCTTTGCCATAATTCCATTGCATGCATGTCTTAAAACTGAAGGCTTCATTAGCTCTCTAAAGCTACCTAGTCTAAGAAAATTCAGTTTGCTACTATTGGTGCAGTAAGATTCTTGCACTCAAATATACTAAACTCATAAAGATGAAATTTAGCAGTACATTCCAAAAAACCATGATGGGCAATAAGTATTTTTGAATTGAATGAAAAAATATAATTACGATTCTCAAATTTTTTAGTCAACTAAACAGAGTCCAGAAAACCCTAATGTACTAAGATTCAAAAGCGCAGTAAATTTTAAATGCAAAGAAAGCTTGTTAAGGGGATAGTCCTGAAACTATTCTCGGAGTATTTCATACATCAGTAGAGACAGCCTTCTCTTTAATAGTCCAAAATTCTTAGCTCGCATCAATATTTTAAAATTTGTTCAAATCGGCAAAAGAAAGAGAAATTTTATTGATTTTTAGAGCGCTTTTTAAAAGGCTTTTTTAATCCAAGAGTAATCCAGGGAAGAATAATGCATGCCAATGCAGCAATAAGTTAAGCTCCCCTAAGAAATGTATGTTAAAATTTAGATAGAGATATTTTACTTTTTGTCGCCGACCTTGAAACGAGAAGCTTATTTATGGCTTTTGATATACGAAAAAAGGGTTTCAATTGGGGCAAGATCGAATTGATAAGGCCCCAGGAATGCTATTGGGATCTGTAGTAAATCAAACTTTGCCCGCAAATATTTAGAGCGATGATAAGCAGCGTTGTCTAGCAGCAATATAGTGTTCTCCCTCCAATTAGGGTCATTAGTTTCCAACTGTTAAATCAGCAAGAGAATAAAATAATAAACTGTGAAACTGTTGTTTTTACCCTAGTTTAGAGTAAAAAAGATTTCGCCCGAAGTACTCATTCCTGCTATAATGCTTACTTGCTTGATTCTAGTTAGATTAGAGCTAAAACGTTTTACACCTCTAAATGCCCAACCTTTTCGAGGGTTCTGTATCCATTAGACACTGCTCTCGTCAATATTTATAATATTAATTCCCTTTTTCATCATCTCGATATAATTAAGGGCTGCAAGCTACCTGAGGAGAATGGGCTTTTAGCCGTTAGTTCTCTTGTCTACACTATAAACCTTTTTATATGAAAGCCCAATCTTTTATCCAACTACTTTACTGAGATAGCTGAGAGAAATCCTTATTCCAAACTTATTATTCAAAAACTGCTAAAGCTGCGATTAAGTCTTAACCTCTCGATTATTTGCTAGAAACTCAATTATTGAATTGTAAAGAGACTCAGGAACTCTCGAATTTCTAACATACTTGCTGCAAATATTTTAAGCACCACCTGCGCGATGCGTTTTCAATGTCTCATAAACAAAATACCTGGTGACTTTCAATCATCACTAGATTTAACTGTAGGTACATGACTCCTAGTGATGTAGCTCAATTATTTTGTTTTGCAGTTACTTATGAAGTGAAGGAATGATAAGAGCATTTGATTTACTTGTTAGTGATTTGGACATGTCTTATTTGGATATGTAAAGCTCGTCTAGCATTTTCTCAAGATTTTCAGTTTTCTTATCTCGAAAGATTTACTTTGCCTCCAAAAACTTTTTAACTTCCCTTTCTAGTTCGTCTTCACCATAATCTATTCCCTTTTTTCCTAGAATAAATTAAAGATGAAGTATGCAGCAATCATTCAATGCCTCAGTCAAAGTATTTTGTGTGAGTGACCCTAAGAAAAATTTCTAATCACCAACTGACTCTAACTGAACTCTTGGATCGTACTTATTTTTACAGTAGTTCTGACACTCTCTCAAAGTTTTATGCCTAATTCTCAATTACTTCAATATTCTATGCGGTCCATTTCTTTAATCAAACTTAAGAAGGGTCAACCATTTTGTTGGTTAGAAGTTCAGTTGAGACTGAGATGAAATTTTAATTTAAGGAAGGCTCCATTATTGTGCTACTCTGGTCTTCACCGTCATATATATCAGATTCACTGCTTTCATGCTATTCTATCTTTCTTAAGAATCTATTTAGTGTTGTTTGCTTTTAATTACTTCTCAAATAGCTTTCCATTTCTCTGCCAAAGTTTTTTTTATTGAGGAGGAGAGGATTCTTCTATAAAGTAATGTTTTTTGTGAAAGAATATTTGGGTTTTCCCTATTAAATAATTATATATAAAATCCTTATAATTATTAATATAAAGTTTTAAAATATAAAACCCCTTAAACAGCTTTTGAGAAAAAGTGCAACAAATAAGGATGTAGAACCAACTTGCCACAGTCAACGTCCACTAAGTCCAAGAGAAAATAGGGAGCAAGAAAGAGCTCCACGACTTTTTGTAGCAGGATTGTGGGGCGTACCTGCCCAAGATCGGGTGCTGCAATATTTACTTCTTAAAAAGCATACTCAATGGAGAGAAAGGAGTAAGTCATAGGTATATTAATTATTTTAGTACTTAAAGAGAAGTGAAATTATGGTCGCAGCTGTGCCTCAAATAGAAGGCCTCACAGCTGATGACTTCCTCGATTACGCCAAGAATAAGCCATCGCTACTTTCCTATCTGCCAGATTAGAGCGACTGACTCCATCTGGATAAGAAGTGGATAATGCGATATCCGTTTATCCTTGGACAAAGAAGGGATAAATTTGATGATTCTTGAGGCTAAGCAAAAGAGGAGGAGAGGCTGGACTAGTCCCAGAATTTGATTGTTCATATGAAGCTCGAATTTGTTCAAGCTCTCAACAACTCTCTCTCATACAGAGGTAAGCTCGAACATATTATTAATTATTATAGTTCAAAAGGGAAGATCTGCCCACCTCATCAAGATGAAATCTCAGAGAAAGAGGAGAAAAGGAGAGGTCGAGGAAGTTAAGGGGGAGGAGGTAGCAATGAGAGGAAGCAAATAAAAGACCTCTCAGAGAACAAGAGGATGCGGGATGAGTTTAATGGGATGAAATCTACTATTGATGATTTAGTGGGCTACCAGGCATTGGTTCATAAGCTTCATGAGAGTGGCATCATTGACAATGAAGGAAGACCCCTTCAACCACAGGTTAACGAGTTTATGGAGTGACAATTTATTAATGAATGAGTTCATACTTTATACTCTAAAATTTATTCGTTAAGTTTTAATTGCTAAACAAAAGTAATTAGTCAAGGATGAAATTAATATGAATTCTTTTATTGCAAGAAATTACATCTAATTTCATTTTCTCTTTCTCTTGTGGTTCATTTGGTCACCTTGCATAGGAGCGGAAACTCTTTTCCCAGTCATTCTTCCATATCGGCTTTTAGTTAAACCATTATCTTAGTTGGGAGCGACCTTGTCAGAATGCAACAATGGTTCTGATTATCTGCTAATATCACTATGATCCGATAAGCTTTATTTGTTTGAGTCATGCTACTTAGCTATTTGTTTTTCAGTTTTGCCTCGAAATTCAATTAAACTCCTACAATCTTTGATAAAATAATGAAAATGAGCTTACCTTGGCTTCTTAGACTATTTAGACGTGCTCGGAGCTTTAACCTTAATGGAGGGTTAAGGGAGATTAGTGGAAGCATCCCCAGCTTCATTAATGCTAGCCATCTAATTAATCCTTACGGATGCCTCCAGTGCAGACTCTGCTTCATTCAAGGGATTACCGTCGATTTAAATGTTTTTATCTTTAGACTCCTCATTTGAAGACTTGTAGCTGTGATCTTGATCTCCATTTTCAGAAACAGATAGAGTGCAAATTACTCCACCAGGATTTCCATGAACACCGTCGTTTAGTAGGGCTATCTTACCTTTGGGAGCTTCCTCAATGCTTGATGGTTTTTGGACTGCTATATCATCCTAGCACCATTGCTAATAACCCAGAATAGTCTGAAGAGCAGCAATTTTCATATGAAAATCATTCTCAACCCATTACTGGTGCATTTGTATCACTTGCTCGGGTGTTTCCTTAGAACCTTGCTTGTATATAATTTACTTATAAGTACCCTTGCGGTGAAGTCTCCCAACTCTACCAAGAATTTGCTCGGTGGACCTGCTAGAAAAAACATCAGCAACTATCAGAAATAGCCCACCGTTGAATTCGATTTCGTGCGAAGTTTTCAAGTCGGCGCCTCTACCTTGCTATTCATTTAGCAGGAATACACCATAGAGACCCTCCCCATTTTTACTCGCAAACATTGAATCAAACTAAGCCTCCAGTTTTGTACCTTTCAAATTTTTCATCGGAAAGAATCGAAGTTATTGAAATCTCCGAAAGTAGTTCTCGATAAAAGTGTAAGAATGCTGAGCCACGATAATAACGGGAGTGAGCTTGCAATAATCAGAAGCCATGCTGTAGATTCTCTAGCAAAAATCAACAAGATTAGTTTTCACTAACTCCTATTGAAGCTTAATCCTTTTGTCTCCAATCATGCTGCTGAGCTTTGGAAATATTACCTCCTAAGTTTTAAAAGCAAGACTGAGGCATTTTTGCTCCTTAGCCGTTAAGCTGGAGCCAGTAAACCCTACCACTCTCTCAGCTCCATGGAAAAATCGCAGAGCATTCTCCATTTACTTGACGTTTCCCTCAAAGAAGATCCAGTCATACTCGTCAATCATAACGATTGATTTACTCCATATTAATTGAAAGTCTTCATTATCCATTAGAGACTCCAAGTGCTTTTAAGTCATGTAATAGACGCCGTCTTTGTTCTCATATTGGTTTACGTTAACATTTAGCCCTAAGCTGGTTATCATAGCTTCAAACCTTTTTTCATCTCTCAGAATCAAGTGCTCATTTTTCCCTATTACAAATACAGCTTTTCTTGAACTCTTGGCATGAAGAGCTGCCAATGTAGAACAGAGCAAAGTCTTGCCGTTACCCACTCTAAAGTTTACGAATGTGTATCGGGAATCTTCCCAAGTTAGGAAGTTAAGGGCGAGCTTTTGAAGAGTGAGGAAACTGAATCCCAGAATTTGTTGAAGTCTTATCTGTTGGTTAGTTTACTGAAAAGCTTTGAAAGACATGTCTTTGTAAAACTCTATTACAGACTAAGAGTCTTTGTTGAGCTTCCTGAACTATGTCAGCAATCGCTTCTTCTCCTCCTCTGTAAAATCACTCGTCTTGTTAGGGACATTCAAGAGTTAGTTGAGTTTCGTGAAGTCGGCTCTGAGGCAATCTTGAATTATGTCTCGCCTTTATCTCACTCCATTTTCTTGATAAATATAGGCAAGGTTCTTTCCCAGATCTGATATCTCGTCCAGCTTTGATACCCAGAGAGGATTCAGCCTTAACTCTTGGGATATTTAGGATAGATATGAAATAAAATCTTCCTGGTCAATAAAGTCCCACTTCGAAACGAAAATCTCACTCAATGTGCGAATGAAATTATCAAGCTTCTAATATAGAGTTGCACTAGAGAGTGAGCAGATTTAAATGAAGTCTCCAACCACATTAATCGGAATATGGCGAATCAATCTTAAACCCTGATCTTCTTTGAGGATCTGAATAAATGGTTTGTTGAGACAAAGTAGAGTGTTTGGGAGCAGCCTAACTGCTTAGGAATCAATCTTGAACTGCTGAAACGTACCTATCATCAGTGGAATAATACCGATGTTTGCCTTGTCTAAGTCTGCTAGTTCATCCTGCAGCCTTTACAGGCACTCTGGCTCGTTAATGAAAATATAGTTTGATAGACCTAATGCCTGTTCTGTATTCGGCCTTTAGGCAAGAAGTATCAATGAGCTTTTGAGAAGGGTTTCATCAATCTCAATGATTTCGTATCTATAGTAAAGAAGAGAGGAGAGAAACAGGCGAGTTTTAATTTGAAGGCTAACTTGAGCTCATTGATTTAGCTCATAGATGTTCCTGAACATATCTTCATACAAGTTTTCTTGGCAGGCTGATTTAAGATTCTGAAGGAACTCTAGAAGACTCTAGCTGTTCCTATTAAATATCTTCCAGATGAAGTCCTGTCTCTCTTGTGGCTTTAGGATCATGAATTCTCAGATGTAGTGGGAGGTGATTTCTGATTAAATTTTAGCGCCGTAATTAACTTGAGAATTGTGGCTTTCAATCCTTTCGTCAACTTGCTCCTAATTGTTTTGATTAATTTGGTCAGAGCATTTTAATTTCATCTAGACTTTAGCCTGACTTTACATTTCATTTAAATCTTTAGACTTTTGGTCTTTTACAGATTTAGAGTAGCTCTGCGTCGTTCTATTGAGAATGAATTTGCTCACAAACTTTGTTAGATCTCGGGAACCAATTAATGGCTTGAACTCCTCCAGCTCTAGGATCTTGCTAATGTCATAATTGTTAACAGGTAAGATAAGTTTTGCTTTATCGATAAGATCTGGGTGCTCAGCGCCTTCGTATTTGGCTTTTCGCCCTCTTTTTTATGCGGGAGTCGTTTTAGGTGGATCTTAATTGATGTCCAAGCTTCCATCTTAATTTACCTCTGTGCAATCGCTTGAAACTTAGTCCATTCCGATGCTGGGCAACTAATTTTAGGAGTCTTACCTTCGATTTTCAAGACTCTCAGATGATTATACTGAGCCTTCGTGCTTTTAAAAATGATGAGCTTGCATTTTAAGTTTTGCGGGTTTTTGATTAATCTAAATTTAAATTACTATTACATCTTAATTAAAAAGAGCGCTTATTAATTAAGTCTTAATTGAAATTTCTCTGTCTTAAATAGCTTTCTTTGCTAGAAACTCAAGTAAATTGGGGATTCCTCCGCTTATATTGGGTCAATCATTGTGAACAATTTACATTGAGATGTGCATGGTATGTCTTTTATAAATATGCCATAAGAGTGTTGTTATGTTGTCTAGGTGGCCATTTCTCCTTCAATCAAATTAGACGTTTAAGTCATTAAATCATAAAAATGATTTTTGTGAGAATTCATCGCAATTCAAAACTGTATCATCAATACAATTATTTGTGCCTTCAGCAGTTAAGTCATATGTTATATAAGGCTGTGGTAGTTATATATAATAGCAGGCAGTAGTTTTGAAATTACCCGGCAAATTATTTTTGCCCTTAAGTTTAGGAATTAAGTGAATTAAGAATGCTTAATACGATTTAACATTGAATTTGAAGAAATCCTGGACTGTGAGGGTTTCGAAAAGTGACAATAAATCACAAACATAGCGAGTGAGATTTATCGTTGATAATGTTGAGAATCCTTGATAGGATCTTGGATAAAGAAAAAAAAATCAATAGAAATATCATAATAAAGCTGAAAGAAGGAGATGATTTGACTTATTTAATTGAAAAGAAAGCCTCAGTGAATTAAATATTTGAATTTTTGATTTATCATTTCATTCTTAATTCAAAAATTTAGCTTTAATAATGTTTATAATTTATTATTGAATTTAAAATTAATCTTTTTATCTTTAATCTTAATTATGAAATAATTTTACTAATTGTATTTTTTTAGATATATTTAAAGCCCCATTTGTAAATTAAGAACGAAAAATTGGCAGACTAGTTTTTCTATAAATGAAATAATTAAATTAATTTTTAATCCAATTGATTGGTTAGTATAATAAACTTATTTGAGTAAAAATTTGATTTATGTAATTTTTTTATTTCTCAATAATTTTATAATATTTATGTAATTCATATTACTAATTCTCAATAGACTAAAGAGGTTTATTGTATCCCTAGAAAAAAGTGATTAAATTTTATATATAAATATAGTTTTATTTATTTTAAAATATCCCTATTCAGATTAGAAAAATTATTCAGGAGCCATATAGTTTATCTTTCCTATTCCTTAAGTCATTGTTCTCTCTTAGTGATATCCTAGAATAAAATAAATAAATAAATATTATTAAATAATCTTTGAGCATCCAAAATCAGAGATCTTAAGTATGAATTCTTGATTATTGAGAGCAGATTTTTAATCATCCTTGAATACGAGGATGTTTCTAGGATTGAGGTCTCTATGAATGACTTTCTTGTCATGCATGGCTTTAGTTCCAATTGCTAGTTGTGCCAAGAATTCAATAGCCATACTCTCAGACATCCTTCCTTCTGGGTAGTTTTCTTTAATAATTAGTGAAAAAAATTATGCTGTTTACCTTCTAAGAATTTATATAAACAAAATATAAAGTCATTTGAAATCAAATAAATTAAAAAAATAAGTTGAATGAATAATTTATTGAATTATACATTGGATTAGTTTAAATTTCATGATTTCTAAGAGATATCATAAATCCCATCAATTTATATTAACCTATTTGAGTCTTAATAAAGAGGGATTTCCAATGTAATTAAATCAGAATTGGATAAGTAATATATATATATTTACTTATTTGGTTTCTTTGCTATTCATTTTTAGAGATATTAATAATTTTTTAAATTGATATATTAAAATTTTTCAATCTTTAAAGCTAATAATAATAATTAATCGCTTAATATTTAGAATATATGCATTATTTTTTAATTAATTTACTGAGATCGCACATTTAAAATAAAAACTCTTTTTCTTAATGTGAATTATTTCAATTATTTTGTTGATAATTAAATTATATAAAATTAAATATATTCTGAAAGAAATTAAATTAAAAATATTTGAGTGTTAATTGCCAGAGGTTGTAAGAGTACTAACTCTTCCTATCCTGAGTCTTAATCATGTTGAAAGTAGAAATCTATTAGCTTATTTATGAATGGATTAAACCAATTTTAATTCATTTTTATTCCAAAAAAGTGCAAGTTTAATTTAATTAAATATTCTTAACTTATTTAAGATTAATTTTATTTATTAAAATTCAGTGAAGCAAAACAAAAAATTTTAAAGATGCTACTCATATTTTTAGAAGAAAAAGTAAAAATTTTTATATAAAATCTTATTTTTTATAGATTATCAATTAAAACAGTTTTTTTATGATCACACAAAAGAAATCTTTGGATATCGAAATATAGAGAAAAATTCGTAGTATTATATTTATTAATTTATTTTAAGATGAATCATTTTAATTGGAATCAATATAATTTATATTATTTCTTTGTAAAAATTTATTCGAATAGTTCTCCCAACTTTAGATATTAACATTATCCTTTTTAATCTTATGTTTAGTAAATAAAGTATTTATATAAAAGGGCAGGATATATTTCAGTGCTCAAACTTTACTGAAATCCTTAGTCATAGCTCAATGATTTATTGAAAATACACCAAAATCCTATGTTTATTTCCTCTTAATTAATTTTTTGTTGTTGATATCATTTATGATAATTTTAATCTCATAAAATCATAGTCAAATGATACTGTTTAACTAGTTTAAGTTAATAATTTCATTTGATAAGCAATTGATACTACTTTATATAATTTTTTATATTAGTTTGAAAGACTGTTATTGATGTTCAATAAATTTTTATAAAACATCAATAACAGTCAGTCAAACTTATAAAAAATGTTATATGTATATTATTGTAAATAACTGGTTGAGGGAATATTTTTAATATGTTAAATACTATCTTTTAATCAATACTGTATGAATAAGTTTGATTCAGTATCCAAATTATAAACATTATCATATATGATCTATATCTGAAAAATAAAATAATATATTTGAGCATTGACAAATGTTTTTAGTCTATATTCTTAAATACATTGGGCAACGACTTTTGGTCTCTGTAAAACTTAACACTGACCTACACCAACTCACAACTATATAAAGTATTTTATTATTGATTTAAAATTTAAATTTATTTGAATTCATACAATTAATTAATGATTTTTAATATTAAATCAGAATGAATAAAATACTAAGTAAGACAGACTTTATTTAGGATATTCAACAAAATATTAATTTAAAAAAAGTAATCTCTTTTTGTTACTATTTTATTGAATTTTAATAAGATTGGTCATCTTTTAATTAAAAATTCAGCATATATTTTATTTATACCTTATAATAATAAAAGATAATCTTTATATCAAAAATATTGATTAAACAAAAAAACTATTGAAAAAATCATAAATAATTTGAATTTTACTTTGATTTGTTAATTTTTATTTTAGAAATACATTTAAATTAAAAAAATATATTAAAATTGAAATTAAATAATTAAAATTATTTGCAGTTTACTTTTTGACAACCAAGATAATACAGTACTGATTTGATAGAAAATTTATTCTGCTTGACTTTACTATTGGAGATACTGCCCTTTCGCATCATAAAAGAGAGATAACTCGACTTTAAATTTGGCATAAAACAAAACAAAACAAATGACCTAAATTTAAAGTCGAGTTATCTCTCTTTTATGATGCGAAAGGGCAGTATCTCCAATAGTAAAGTCAAGCAGAATAAATTTTCTATCAAATCAGTACTGTATTATCTTGGTTGTCAAAAAGTAAACTGCAAATAATTTTAATTATTTAATTTCAATTTCAATATATTTTTTTCTCTCTAATTGAATGTGTTTCTAAAAAATTTTAAGAATGATATTGATTTCCGATAATATATTTTTTATTTTTCATGAATTTATAAAAATAGCAAAAGGATTTTGGTATTTTATTGTCAATCTGGCTCATGATTTCAATCTCGATCAAATTGTACTATTGATGATAACTAAATTAATCTAATAAGAAATAAATATTTTGTTATTTAGATTCTAATAATTTAAGGGTATATTTTTTTATTTAAAATAGATTATTAAATTTATGCTAAAAGAAGCAAAAAAATTAAACATTTTACTTTCTTGAACTAATTATAGGCATGTTAGTCCTCAAAACTTAATTGTAAAACACAATAAATTGCCATTAAATAATTATAATTATTTTTATTTCTTAATTTTGATTTAGATTACTACAATAATCTATCTCTTGATATTGGCCTCTGTTATCCATTTACTAATTAATAAGAAAATTGAATAATCTTTTTGCAAATTTTAATATTATAAATTTAAATTAGCTATTAAATATATTTATGATAGCTCTTCTGATGATTTTCATAGCAGCCTTTTATTAGGTTCTTTCAAAAATATCTGCTGTATAAACTGTACCAAAAGCTCCCTTAGATATAGAAGTTCCTAATCTCACAACCATGTTAGCTGGTAATGTTTTTTTCTTGAGCTGCTAAAGTGTTAAATTTAAACAACTATAAATAATATTATTAATTTTGACTGATGAGTCCTTGTGAAGATTACAATGAAGTTGAAGCTGTTGTGCTCTCCATCTTTATATTTAATATAAATAAATTATTGACCAATAGGATGAGTTATAATGTTAAAGCAATTATCCACTAATAATTCAGTTTATTTATCATTATTAATCTTATTGGAGAACTCTATTTATATTTCTATTTTATTTTATAAAGAAAATTTTTTAAAAAATCTAGAATAAAATTTTAAGTTTGGTTTCACAATTTAAATAACAGATATAATTCTATACAAAAAACTATTTGTTTATATTTACATAATGATGGCATTAAAAAATATCTTGGAAGTAAATTAAAAGTGCGTTTTGGAACTTATTAAAAGTAATTTTTATTTATATTAATGAAGATATTTTAATCCTTCAAATATAAATATTATGAAAACAGATTTTATTTTTATAACTTAGTTTATTAAATAAGACAATTAAATTTTTCTATAAAATTGAAATATTAAATTAAAAAATAATAACGATATAAAACTTACTAAAATGTCGGGAAATAAGATTCTGATATTAAAATTCAATATTTTAAGATGTGAAATTTATATATTTTTAAATAAAAAACAACTATAATTTCTAATAAATCAAAAAAATGTTAAGATGTATCTATTTTCATTAATCTCTAAGCTTTATCGCTTTAATATAACTAATATCTATTCTTTGGAAGTAGGTTTATTAATAAAAATTATAAAAATTGAGTTTTAAACATAAAATTAGCATTTTTTAATTTGATATTTTTAGATATTAACTATAATTATTTGAGTTTTCAATTTAATATTCTATTATCTTCACTTAAAAAATTATTTCGATACAATTACTATTGATAAATTAAAATTATTTTATATTATTTATCATTTAATGCTGTACGGAAATTACTATTGTGGCTAAGGCAGGCATAAAGAAAAATAAACCTGATAGTTTCATATTTCTATTTTTAGGCAACCAACTCAATCTTAATTCACGGGCCATTATTTTATATGACTAAAAGTTTATTGATTTAATTTGATATAATTTAAGTGATTATTTATCTTCAATATAAAATATTCAAGACTATTCTTTGGATTAAAATGATCATCTAGAGAAAACTCTTAGGTTTATATAATCATATTTTACATCATTTGATAACCTCCAATTATAAATGTTCATACCATTACATCTTCAAATTATATACTCTCCTACCACTTTCACTATTTTATATAAGTAGAGGTCTTCCTTAAACTTCAGTAATACTTAAAGCAAATCCAAAATCAACTTTCTTAAGATAAGAGTTTTAGACGGTAAACATATGTGAGTAAGCTTATAGCTGCCCCGCACGTTTAGCTTACACGAAATATTCGTTCCTTCGTCATTCAAAACTTAAAGGTTATTTATCCTTTCCAACTAGAATCTCTACTAAATAAATATATACCATTTTAAATGCATTTATACATTATTTCATGTATTATTAATAAGAAAATATATTTAATATTTATGTAATGCGAATAAGTTAAAATAAGAATGATGACTAAAATCAAATCCAAAACTTAAATTGTAAAAACATTAAGATGGAGTCTTGCAGTGTGTTAATAAATTGATCTTCAACCTCATCTTCATTTTTGTTATCTTATCTTGATGTAGTTGAAATCATGAAACCATTCACGTTTAGGTCTTGAGCTTTTTTGGCGTCAATAATATCAGAGTTGGAGATGCTGTAGCTACAACTTCGTCCACTTCTCTGATTAACACTGCCTGGTTGGAGATGCTGTTTGGCTTAGAGACTTAATTATATTTAGCCAAAATATGAGGGATGTTTAATAAATTAAATTTAACAAATTAACACTATTTTAATTTAATGATCACAAATAAAAGTCTCTACTATTAGGTTTAATTTATAAGATAATCAAATCAAAGATGACTTAATTTACTTTATTCTAATATTTATTAATTAAGACCTTTGTTAAATTTAATTTATTAAACATCCCTCATATTTTGGCTAAATATAATTAAGTCTCTAAGCCAAACAGCATCTCCAACCAGGCAGTGTTAATCAGAGAAGTGGACGAAGTTGTAGCTACAGCATCTCCAACTCTGATATTATTGACGCCAAAAAAGCTCAAGACCTAAACGTGAATGGTTTCATGATTTCAACTACATCAAGATAAGATAACAAAAATGAAGATGAGGTTGAAGATCAATTTATTAACACACTGCAAGACTCCATCTTAATGTTTTTACAATTTAAGTTTTGGATTTGATTTTAGTCATCATTTACAGCAGCTGATTCCTGTTAAAGTTTTTTGAATCCTCTCAGAGCAATACTTATTCAAACTATTCAATCGACTGCCTTCCAGGTATTTAAATCTTTATAAATTCGGCTAATTTTTAGTAAATTAAGAACACTGTTACTGTTCTTTGTAGCTACATTTTATAATTTTCACCACAAAATTAGGTTCAGGAGTCACTTTTTGACACCTTAAAATTCTAGTATAATTTTCCGCTAATTCTTGTTAGATTTCTAGCTTCCTGAACTGAATTCATATGCAGTTTTCATTCTCTACTCAGGACAGAAGAAGAATTGAAAATGAAAACTTTAGCCAGCTAGGATTGTTGTAATTCATATTTCAACTTATTCGCTTTATTTCTATGTAAATGTGATCAATAACTTATATTATATTTATTCATTTTAAATTCTATAAACATTAATAATTAATATAATTTAATTATAAATCGAATTTTATTTCAATTTTAATATTTGTTTTTAACATTAATTTTTTTTTGGTCTAATTTTTTCAATTTAATTAAAATAGAGATTAATTAACCTCATCAATTTATAACAAAATATCAATATTTTTAAATTAATTCTGCTATCTCTAAGTTGAAAATAAATTAAGTAAGGAAAACAATGTATGAATAAATATTAACTTTTTAAATAGCAAAATAATTATATATAAATGATTAAAATAAAATATAAGAAAACAAATTCTCAAATTTGGATATCAAAGTGCATCTTAATTTTTTTCATAAATTATTGAAAAAATATTATGATACTCTCTTAGTGATTTATGTTTGATGAAATTACAAGCTTAAATATAAGATATTTTTAAAAAAATTAGAATAATAATTTAATTGTGAGAGCAGTTTAAAAGACATCACAGATGAGAGGTATAAAGCTTTATTAATAAGAGTAGACAGTCCTAAAGTTATTGACAAATCCTACTATTAGTGCACTCTATGTTTAAATTAATAATTAATCAATTTCTTAACAAGTCTTTAATTTATTTATTAAAATTATTTAATCAGTATATAAGAATAGAAAAGATTATCTAGAGGTTCAATAAAAATTCAACTAAAATTAAAAAAGCTCATATATCTCTGTTAATCAATTAAGAATGAAGATTGGGGATAAAGATTAATAAAATTAAAATTAAATTATTATTAAGTAAGTATATTCGAAATGTGGAAGTTGTTACAAAAAAATTTAGAAATACGATAGAATTACAAAATTATAATATTACTACTTTAAAAAAGTGAGTTACTTTCAACTTATTACTATCTGAATTAAACATATATTTATAAGAAAAAGCAATAGTTCGCTATGTTCAAGAGCGATAGATTACTTAATTGATTTAAACAGTTCAAAGAAGCAAACACTGAATGAAATACCTTTAAGCATTTCAATTTGCGACATCATGCTTTGAGAACCAGTAGAGACCTTCATAAAGATCATCTTCATTTACTACACACGTGAATTGAATGTACCAAGTTCTGCCTCTAATAATGTGGACACTGAGTTTATCAGTAATTTCTGAGCAAGTCATAGCTCCTGGAAGATCTTGCTTATTGACGAATACCAAGGGAACTGCTACTTTAATTCTTCCTCAGTGATCATCTTGTAAAGTTCTTCTCTGACTTTATCAAATCTGTCTCTATAGTTTGAATCAACGACAAAGATTAGATCTTAGGTGTTCTGGTAGTTGTATATCCAAAAGAGTCTGATTTTGTTTTGACCGCCTACATGGTGAAGCTAGTGTTCTTGTAGTCAACTGTCTCCATGATGAAGCCGATATTTGGGAGAATTGTGAGGACCTCACCGAGCTTTAGTTTGTAAAGGTACCAGCAGCATCGAGACCGACCATGAGAATTTTTTATCTTTCTAGCCAATAAGTTATTGCCAAACTTTATATAGCAATAAACGCATTTATGCTTTTTAATTGTAATGAAATTTGATATAATATAATTATAATTCTATCGTTTTTTTTAATTTTATTGTAACAACTTCCACATTTCGAATATACTTGCTTAATATTGGCGTAAATAATCAAAGTTTTGGCTAATTATTAAAACCATAGGCTCGAATATTCGATTCTATAAAATAAACCAATCAGGGTGCGTAAATTTGTTTTTAGCCTAATTATAATTAATTTCAGCCAATTAAAATTTAATTTTAATATTAATAACTTAATTCCCGATCTTCATTCTTAATTGACTAACGGGGTTTTATAAAGAGTCAAAAAATATTTAAAATAAAGGATTAGATAGTTACCAAATATGTCTAATTAAGAGAGATATCATCACTTGATTCATAAGTAGATTATCAATTTAAGTTATAAAATTTTATTTCTAACACGAGAGAGAAATATAAATTAATATTTATTTTTAATTAATTAAAATAAAAATTTAATATCGTAAAATGTATTTTTACGAATTATATGAAGGTTGGGATAGAACAATATAAAATGGAAGCTACAAAATTAATATCTAAGAAATTTTCTTTTTTTTTCCTATGTAAGAAGTCCACAAATTTCAAAGTCATGCAGATGATTATATAAAAAATATTAGAAATACTTGAAGTTTAGTGCAATAAAATTGATGAGGATAAAGAATTATTTTTTTGAGATTTCAATTTTTGGGGTAGGAAATTTCTTGTCAAGTATTTTTTTTGATTATAATTTATATATTTTATATGTAATATATTATAATTAATAATTTTTTCAATAAATGGCTAAAGGATAAGTTAAACATCCTTAAAAGTTAAATAGATAAATTTTAATCATATTTAAATATCTTCTTACTAAAATTTTTGAAAAACTAATGGAAAATAAGATGATATATTAATGAAAATATTGCTTAACATTAAGAAGATCTTGTTATACTTCATGTGTAGGTTAAATAAAATTGCGTGAATCGCAAATGTGTGAAAACCATAGAAGGTGTTTATAGTAGTCAAAAAATAATTCCATAAAGAAAAAATAAAAAATTTTCTTGACAGGAAACTTCCTTCACCCCAATTTTTTAATATAATAAATAATATTTATTCATTAATTAACTTGTAAATTTCAATAAATTTTTGGATTATTTCTCATCAATATATATTAAAATTAAAATTATAAAATCCTTAGTTTAATTGTTGCATATGAATGGGAGGTAAATATTTTGTTTTTAAATAATTTTTAAAGAATATTAAAAAAATTAAAAATTATTTCAATAATTTTAATATAATATTTAATTTAAACTGGCAGATTTATATATATTTATAATAAAAAATACGATTTATTTTTTACGAATATACGAAATGAATTTACATTTTTTGAATAATATTTTGGTTAATACTAAATACAAGGTTATATTGGTTTAGCTAATAACTAAAATATTAAAATAATCGACCCCCAAAAACACGCAAAAATATTTATCCGATTATTTTATTTCTGTAATCAAGTAAAAACATGCTTACGTACTTTTCAAAATCTGAAATACGTAAAAACTATTTTTAAAATGTTATAAATTTATTTTTATATTTATAAATTGACATTACTAATTTAATTATTTTTATTATAAACAACTATAGATATAAAAATTATGATATATCTCTATTCTTTAAAATTGTGAATTTATTTGAGTATTTTTAATTTATTATGACGTTCCCAGATGTAATTTGCAATAAATTTTATTTAACAGATCATATTAGTTATATTCAATTCATATATTTGCTTACTCTGATTCTCAAATAATAAAATAAAATCTTAAGTGGTAATATCTTTAAATTAATCTTTTGTCATGTTTCAATCAGAATGGCAAATCTTATATTCTAAATAATTAAATAAATTATATTATAGAAATGCATACAGTTTGAAAAGTGAATTAAAATTATTTAAATTAAAAATTATAGTAATGGCAGCTATAAAATTTAGAATAACTTAATATTAAAAATGAATTTAAATAAAAATCCAACAATATTAATATGATTTTACTATAGGAAATATTATAAATCATCTTAAAGAGCAAGATATTTAAATTTTGAACTAACTCCCTCAAATCGTATATTATATTTTTCTTGCTTTTAAAGAGATTTAACCAATACAAAAATTATAAACACCTCTCATTTTTAATGCGCTTTCCAGAGCGAATGATTAAATAAAGATTTGGAGACATTCAAAAAACAAAACAGAAAGATATTAAAAAATAGTTTAATTATAATTAATTCCTTAAATTTGATATATTCTTACTTTACGAAAGTAGTGCAAATTAATTAAGAATACTTATATATGATAAAAAAATAATTTTAGCTAATAATATATTTATATTTAGAATCTTTGTAATTAAAATAAATCATAACTTAATCGTAACATGCACTAAAAGTTTATATTTTCTAATTCAAAAATAATCTAAACTGATCTATTTATAAAAAGCAAATTGGCTATCTATTTAAATTCAAATACTCAAGATAAATATAAATATATTGATTGATTAAAAGTAAAACATATCCAGTTTTTCCATTTTTCAAATCAATGATAGATTTGATAATTCTAAGTTAAATTCATATGCTTCATAATTAAATGGGTTTATCATTGCCATTTAAACGTTAAGTAAGTTTCCTAATTCAATTAAGTTATTTTTTTAATTAAAAGAAAACTAAATGACTATTTAATCGTTCTTTGTATACTTTGTTCAATTAAAATAATAAGTCCGGAAGAATTAAAATATATATTTTTTAATTTTAAGAGTAAAGAATGAGTCATTTTGGAGAGATGAAGCCCCATATCTCATAATTAATTTAATTAACAATAAATCTTTTGTAAAATTCGATTCATTACTACTTAAATAATCAATGAATCTTAATATGCTCAGCTTGGATCTTAATCATTCATCAGTAACTCATTATAAAGATTAAATTAAGTTTATAAATATTATTATTATTTAATGCTGTACAGAAATTAATACTGGGGATTAAACTAACCAGATAATATAATCATTAGTGCTCTTTCTTCCCTTTAAACCTACCATTGGTGTCCTGTATTGGAGACTGGGTAAAGTTTATAAATATATATATATAATTTAATTATTCAAAGATATTAATGATAATTAATAATAATTTTAATTGCTAATTATTTGTAAAAATAATTTACTTCGCATACATTGTCAGGTATGTAAACCATTAAGCTGAATTCCTTTATAAAAATTAAGGCTTAAGAGAGATATTATATTCATAAAGAATTTTAACCTAACACTAATTATAGTTCAGTTAAGTCATATCAACTTCCTTGAAGTTTAAAGCATTATTAAAGTATTTTGAATATACAAATTTGATTTTTATAACATAGTTTACAATTAAATTTATATTCAATTTAAGAAAAACATTTTATCTAAGTAATTATTGAAATTTTAAATAGAAAAAAAATATAAATTTTAATTAGTTTAATAATGCAATTTTTGTAAAAATTTTAGAAAAAAAATACATAATATTACTAAAATAGAATTGAATTGTGAAAATTAGATAAATAAATAAATATATTTTGAATTATTAATTATAACTGCCTCTAATTACAGTTGCTTATAGATCAAATTTGGTCCTAGGCACTTACCGTTATGTTCCTGATGGTACACCGTTAGTTTTCAATGTTTTTTCTTTTTTTTATCGAAAAATGTCATTTGACTCATTTGACCGATTTGACCTAGATATATTTCCGGTCAAGTGATTTGTGTGCAAAGTGATATGTAATATATTAAAACCATTAATTAATAAAAACATGAGTATCAGTAATGGCGCTGAAATCGCTAATGCAGAGTGCTGGTGCAATCAAACCAGCTCTATCAGTGTAGTAATGTAGCCATAAGTTTAGTGCTGCTGTCGGTCCTATTTTCCGCACTCAAATCTATTCTGCCGGTGGTCTCAATCAAGATGTTGATTTCATGCAATATCCATACCTTAACACTGATGATGCCTATCTCATGAAATTAAACGATGTCGCCATTCTTATTTGGTTCACTATCTTCAGTCTCTCAAGAACAGCATCAGAGTCAATTACTGCTCTTACCAAGATTGGAGATTACATCTATTGCTTCTTGAACACTGAAGACTCTTATAACGTTATCTTAAGGTTGATGACACAAACGGTATCCTATTAGAAAGTAAATCCATCAACTTCTATAAAAAGAAGTCAGGTGCTTTTTATATTGGCTCATTGAGAAATATTAATGCTACAGCCGACCGACAGCAGCACTAAACTTATGGCTACATTACTACACTGATAGAGCTGGTTTGATTGCACCAGCACTCTGCATTAGCGATTTCAGCGCCATTACTGATACTCATGTTTTTATTAATTAATGGTTTTAATATATTACATATCACTTTGCACACAAATCACTTGACCGGAAATATATCTAGGTCAAATCGGTCAAATGAGTCAAATGACATTTTTCGATAAAAAAAAGAAAAAACATTGAAAACTAACGGTGTACCATCAGGAACATAACGGTAAGTGCCTAGGACCAAATTTGATCTATAAGCAACTGTAATTAGAGGCAGTTATAATTAATAATTCAAAATATATTTATTTATTTATCTAATTTTCCCAATTCAATTCTATTTTAGTAATATTATTCATAAACCTTATGTTTACTTTATGATTATGTATTATAAAATATATTGTTTAAATTGCCTAAAAATTAAATATATATTTTTAAGATTTTTCAGATTTTTAAAATAAAGTTAAAAAATAAATACCTAACTACTAAAAAGAATTATCGGATAGAATTTTTGATTGTTTTTGGGTGGGGGCAAATAATTATTGCTTTACTTATTTGAATATATTTAACATTTAAAATTCAATTATTATATTATAAAATCATTAATTATTATTATGTTTTACATCAAATCAAATAAAAAACAAACCTTTATCAAATTAATTTAAGTTCTTCTCTTGATATTTCCTTGCCCATATCATATATTATCTTTTCTTATTTTCCACTAGTATATGTTTTAATGAATTCTCCATGTTTTTTATGATCTTTCCATGTTCCTTTTTCAATATCACCATTTGTATATCTCCATACTCCTTCACCATGTCTGTTTCCATTCATGTATTATCCTTCATAGCTGTCACCAATGCTATGATAATATGTGCCTAATCCATGTCTGTTGCCATTAAATATAAATATTAATATATTAACCATTCTTACATTCACCACAATACATAGAACCACTACTAAATATATCCACTCCATATCCATAAGGATTACCATCAACTTAACCACCATCATAGTAATAGTTAAAATCATCTATTATTACATATTAACATACTTCACCATTAAACTTTCCATTTGTAATAAATATTAAATTAATGTAAATATTTTAATTAAAATAAGCTATTAAATACATATTAGTTAAATAAGTATTATTGCTAATAATGTAATTTAAATTATATAAATTTATAATATTAAATAAAGCAGATATTAGAAAGTCATAAATTAAATGAATCCTATTATTTTTTCAAAATTATTAATAAGTACAGTAATTTGAAATATTTGTTAGATATATATTATTATGAAAAAAAGAAAATTGTAATATTAAAAATAGCAAACCAAATTCAATAATATTCAAACTATATATGATACAATTTATAAATTATTCGAATAAAAGTAAGAAGTTATTTATCTAAATTTTCTTAGTTTGTAATATAGAATGTTGAAGTTTTATACTTAATTAAAATGCATTGAAAGAACATGTTATAATATTAATAGTTATTATTAAATTTATTGTTAATACTTTCTTTTAAATACCGGATCTCTCTCCAAGCCAATATAAACTCTTATTTTCAAACTAATATAAATGAAAAATAATCTTAATAACACAAGAAATTCAAATTAATGCTAACCTTTATTGTAATTATTCGAAAAACCTGTCATTAAATGGGAACTACAATAGATTTATAATAAATATTATAATAATAATCTAAAACTTTGGAACTTCACAAATTATTTCCTTCTTAAATTTTTTTTTAAAATAAAAATATTCTGGATAGTAACTATTAAAATGCAGGAGTTTAGATAACATCTTATTTTATATTTTAATTTAAAAACATGGCATATTCCAAAGTAATAAAAGTATTTGAAATTTACAAAAATTGTAAAAACATCTTGTAACAAAGGCATTTGTATATAAATAAAATTCCAATTAATTAAATAGAGAGTGCAATTGACTTCACTTATTTTGGACATGAATACTATCATTTGATAAATAATAGTATTATCTAATTATTATTAGCTTCTTTAATTTAAATATTTCAATTGCTTTTTTATTGATTAAATTTATAATTACTTAGATATATTATTAATTTGTTTATTTTTTAAGAAAATTCCATTGGTAAGATATCCTTCTGTGATTTTTAAAATTAAAATATTTATAAAATAATATTAATTCAATTTTTATTATATGTTTAATATTAATGCTATTCAGAATACACACATTTCAAAAATAATAATAGTTATATAGCTTAATTACTTCAAATTAACTTTAAATATTTTATAATTTAAGCTAATTAAAAACTAAAGTTCATTATGATTTCCATTTAAGCTCTAGTTAATTATTATTGTCCCTTTAGAACAAGAATATTAATAACTAAAAATTTATTTTCATTTATTATTTTTAATCGAAATTTTATTATAATTTATTAATTTATTGATCTTAGCTTGTTAATACAATCTCCCATAGAATTTGGTATAAGTAGTCTCTTATCCTTACATAATCTCTTACTTGTAATAAATTAAAATATATTTAATTGTAAAAGCCAACAAATATATCTCCATTTTCATCTACTTCCTTTTTGAACTTGCACTCTTTCAACTCTCTCAATGACTCCAAATTTTGATTCTTTTCATCGCTCTAGTACTTTTTACTAAAATTTTTAATATTTTAATTTAATTATTAAATTTTATATACAAAATAATTATTAAAAAAACAAAGAATGTTTTTTTTCTATTTTAATTATTTCATAAGAGTAATTTACTCTAAATTTTTTAATTTAAAATTAATATAAATTAATTTTCATGATGATTTCTATTAAATATTAATGAATAGTTTAATAGTTTTTGTCTTTTCAAAGTACTGTTATTATTATGAAAATTTTAAAATTAAAAAAAATAATTTTCATAACTAGACAATTTATAGAAATTTGTCAATCTAATGTAAAAATACTAATTATAACATTGTAAAAACTAAAAAGAATTTTAATATTTTTAAGTTATCTGTTATAATTATGATGATGATGATGATGAATAACTTAAGGTAAGGTGAATATGAAAACTAGAAATAAAGATCACAGTATTAAATAATTTTTATTAATACTACTGTTATTGTTGTTGTTAATATTGAATGAGCTACATTATTATTAGTTAGAGTGATTATGATTTCTGAATAAATTATCAATATCCCTCTAATGTCATCTAATCAATTGTGCATCTCATCAAGGGGAGTGACTTTGGCCGTCTGAACTCATGTGCTTAATAAAGAGTTGATCCTTGGGCATATATCTTTCCTGAACTGATGGTGGGCCAACAGATGAGATTCATTTTTTACACTTTTTCCCTGACTCTTTTTGTTTTAAAGATGGAGAGTCATCTTAAAAACAAATACAACATTAATTATTTTCAAATTAAAGTGCATCTTGATAATCTTTAGCAATTTTAATAGTAGTTATAATACTTATTGTATGTGAGAAAAAATTATTTTTAATTTTATTTCTCCATATAAAACATGTTTTTGAAATAAGAAATATTATTTAAAATTAAAAATAAATATACTTTTCTATCAAATATTGCTTCTCAGTATTCCTAAAAGCCAATTAATATTATGTTTGCCATTATTTCTTTTAGCCTTCAAATTCTACTTCGACTTTCTTCATTAAATTGAGCATCTTTCCAATTTCAGGTATAAAATAAATTAAGTAAAGTGTTCTTTAATGGTTTTTTTATTCTTTTTTTTAATACCGAAATCGGATACTTCTTTTGCAGATCATCTATGAATTATTATAATAAATATTCCTAAGTTTCGAATTCTCTATATATCATAAATCTAAAATATCTTACTTTTGAAGTAATTTGATGCTATCAATCAATATTGTCGATAATATTATTGTAGGAATACATTTGATTTGGGAAATTAATAATATAATAAATTAAAATCGTGGTAGTTAACTTTCTGGAAACCTAGACAATATGGTACTATTTTGAAAGGGAATTAAAAATTAGCTGGACTTTACTATTGGCGGTACCCTCTATCGCATCCCTGGAGTGAGATAACTTGAGTTTAATTTTTGGCATTATAATCAACTAAACAAATCACAAAAAATTAAACTCAAGTTTTCTCACTCCAGGGATGCGATAGAGGGTACCGCCAATAGTAAAGTCCAGCTAATTTTTATTCCCTTTCAAAAAAGTACCATATTGTCTAGGTTTTCAGAAAGTTAACTACCACGATTTTAATTTATTATATTATTAATTTCCCAAATCAAATGTATTCCTACAATAGAGTGAGGAAATTAATTTAAAATATATTAAAATTAAAAAAATTAGTGACAGTTATTGTTAAATTTAAAAAATCTTAAATTTATTTCACAAAATATTCAAAATTAGCTGAATTTATAATAAGAGTTATAATTTTATCTCATTGAGAAACAACTTTACTTTAATTGAGCCTTGTAAATTAATAAATACTCTTAGATTTATGTCGATTTATCTAGAACCCTCACGCGAAAAAGTAGTTGCCCTAATTTGAAATACTCTTCTTAATAAGCCCACGATTGTCTGAGTTAGCTCACTTCAACTCCACTAATATATTTTCATATTGATTTAATTATTTATAATTTCTCATTTCGAATGTATTTTTACTATAAAATGTTTTTATTATTAATATAAAAATAATTTAAATTATATTGATTGCTCTATCAATCTTTTATAAATATTATATTATCTTTGTACTATTCATAGGTATTATGCCATCGAGTAGACAGTTAAGAAATGTTTGGGATCTCTAGACAATAGGGTCCTCAATTACTTGATCTATTGATGGTCTCTTCTCATGGTCCACTGAGCAATAAATAAATATTATAGTTATTTGCAAAGTCTGTATAGAAAGTCTATGAACTCAGGTGAGTAACATTTATAAGTAATAATTATATTTGAATTTGTTTAAGTGATTCACTTATATTATTTTTTACTATGTATTTAATGATTAAAATCTAAGAAATTAATTAAGATAAAATATCTTGAATTAATTTTGAATTTTATCAGGATTAGCCTTCTTTTTTAATAAATAATATGATATTTTAATAAAAAAATACTCAGATTAAACTCAAATTTGTTTAAATTAAAGCCAAAAATAAAAAAATAATTAGAGAATTCCATTAAAAAATAAATACAAACACAATTTCAAAAGGAATACTTTATAAAATTTAATCTTGGTATTTAATTGTTCTATTTTTTGTTTATAATCTCAAAAAAATATTCTTAATGATTTTGATTTTGTATTCTTTACTTTTTTTTATTTGATAAGATAAGATAATTTATAATTCTGAAGATTTTGAAATGGGTTAATTTTATTTATTTTTTATGAATTTAAATTGAATAAATAAAATTATATTGCATATTAATTTTAATATAGAATGAATTAATGTATTCAAATTATAATATAGTATATTTCTTATGAAATAATTTAATTATAATTTTTTTTATTAATATTGGAGTTCAAGTTTTCTTGAAGAAATAATTCCTGCGTCTATTACTTTTCCTGTTATCATTTAGAATACAGTCAACCCAAGTGCATAAACATCAACTGTTGCATTAGTAAAAGTAATGAAATTATTAACTTTGTAGTTAATAAACTAAGAAGGAACAAATGTTTATTCTAATAATATCATGTACTCTAATAACTAGTAAGTTTAAATTAATTATTAATTAAAAAAGAAATCCTAATTCGAAGTTTTACTAATTATAAGATTATAATTTGTAATATTTTTGTAATATGTTAATATATTATTATTTTTTTAATTGTAAATTTTATTATCACTTTATTGGTAATATTTAAATTTATTTAATATGCTAGAGATACAATTATTTAATGTTAAAAATATAAAATATATCTCCTGAATATTTTTAATTTGAATGATTCTAAAAGAAATTGATTATCCTGAGTTATTAAAGAAAATTAATATTTATTAAGAATCAATTTTTATTATATTTTTAGGCATTTTTATTAAATAAATTTTTCTTTTAATTAAAGCGATTAGTAAATTATTTAATAATTTAAAACAGCTTATATTCTGTTATAAGTAAACCTTATCATAAATATTAGGATAATAATTAAACTTTATAATAATTAATATATATTCCTAAAGTAAAAAAGTCAAAGAAATTAATTAAACAAATTAAATAGTATCGGCCATTTCTTCAATATAATAAAATTTAGACATAAATATGGGAATAAATGTGTGAAAATCTGTTTGCTAAATTAAATATCTTATCTTTTTTAATGTTGTGATAATATTTTATATTCTAGCTTATCCAAATAAGTTATACATTTTTTGACTAGAGTTTACAGAAGTTATTGTTTAGTTGTTTACTTCGGAAAATAACAACTATTGGCTTTGAGGTAGTATCCTCCCCCCCTAATGTATACTTTTCTTTTTTTAGTCTGATAGAGTTTTTGACGCTGAGTATTGTAGCAGATAAACATGGAATATGCGAGCAATAGTTTTGGAGCTATGACCTCATAAAAGTCACTTATTATATTTAAAATCATTAAAATTTTACAAAAAATTTCAAATTTTTTACAAAAATTAATTTCTGTAAAATAGACGATTTTAGCAGTTTTTAACTATATAAACAAATTATATCTAATTTATTATAATTTTATAAAGTGATTTAATAATAATATTAACTTTCATTTAAGATTCTTATAAAGTCTATAAAAGTTCACTTTATAAAATTATAATAAATTAGATATAATTTGTTTATATAGTTAAAAACTGCTAAAATCGTCTATTTTACAGAAATTAATTTTTGTAAAAAATTTGAAATTTTTTGTAAAATTTTAATGATTTTAAATATAATAAGTGACTTTTATGAGGTCATAGCTCCAAAACTATTGCTCGCATATTCCATGTTTATCTGCTACTATTGTAGGAATACATTCGATTTGGGAAAATGAATTAAAATTAAAATTAATTAATTATTAATTACCTTCAGTTATTTTTTAGGAAAATGTCTCCAAACCCTGACAATATTATACTCTCTGGATAGCGCATTAATAATGAGAAGGTGGTTGTTATTGCTATAATGAATTTATCTCATCGCTCAAGCGAGAAAAACCCATTATACTATTTTTGGGAGTTAGCTCAAAATCAAAATATCTCTCTTCCTAGGATAATTCAGGAATATTGCCAATAATAAAGTCCAGCTAAAAATGCGGGAACTACCGTAGAATCCATTTATTTTTGAATTTTAAGTCACTTTGGTTTTGATAACTGCCATGATTTTAATATTTAATTAATTTAATTTAAATTCATTTTCCCAAATCAAATGTATTCCTACAATATTACTCAGCGTCAAAAACTCTATCAGACTACAAAAAGAAAAGTATACATTAGGGGGGGGAGGATACTACATCATAGCCCAACAATTTTATAGTTTTATCTTATATTTATATTAATTTAACTTTTTATCATATCCTAAACTAGTTGAAAATACTTATTGAGTCTTTCGAATAAAAGCATCCATAATTATATATTTATAGAAATGTTAATATTTTACTTATCTAAAATACTTTTTTTACTATCAGTCTTATATCTAACTAATTAAATAAAATTAGAAAAATGTTTTTATATTAGAAAATTCATGACCAATGATATTTTTTAATTGTATCCGTTGTCACTGTTTTACTCTGGTGGCATGTAATTGACTTTGCCTACTCTAGTCCTGGCTTCTTCTTCATCAAGTTTCAGAATATAATAAATAATGCTAATAAATCTTTGAGCATCCAAAATCAGATATTCTTAAGATATGCTATTGGTTATTGAGCGCAGTCTTTTTATCATTTTCAAAGACTAGGATGTTTTTTGGGTTAAGGTCTCTATGGATAACTTTTTTATCATGCATGGCTTTAATTCCAATAGCCAATTAGGCTAGAAATTCTATAGCTAACTTCTCAGGCATCCTTCCTTCTGGATAGTTTTCTAAAAAACAGCATTAATCATATGGTATGGTTTCTTACTTTCCAAGAATTGTAAAAAATATAATCTTTTAATTTAAAAAAGAATTTTACAATTAATTTATAAATTAATTAATACTTTTTATCATGCAAGTAAATAAATTTATTAAATTTTATAATATATTTATAAATTTATCAAATTCAATGTTTAAAACTATTAATTAAAAAGATATTAAAGATTATAGTTTAAAATTCAAAATACTTATAATGATTTACTATTTTCTTAAACTTTCTTAGTTGCTTTATACATATACTATTATATCTTTAATAAATATTATTGATCAAATTTAAAATTAAATAAGGCTTAATGCATTTTAAAATTCATTAATTTGTATAAAATTAATATATTTTTCTTGCAAAATAATTATAAATTATTTTAAATTGCTACAGATCACACATTCACTAAAAAAGATTTAATATTTTAATCTTTAATTTTGTGTATTTTATTTAATTATGTAATGTTTGTACTTTTAATTAATTGGATATGAGATTTTTGGGTGTTTATTGCGAGTGGCTGTAAGAGAACAAGTTCTTCCTAACCCGTATCTTTATCCACTTGAAAGAAGTAATCAATCAGTTTGTTAATGTATGGATTAAATCCAAAATAATTTAATGATTTAAAGATAAAATCCTACTTTTCCAATTTGAATATAAAATAAAATTCTTTTTTCTTATAATTATAGAGGATATCCATTTATTCTCATTATAAATGAAAATATTTTACTTAATATGAGGTAATACAAATAACTTATTTAATTAAATTAATAAATTGTCTAAGGAAATTTTACAAATAAATTTATATGTTTTATTGCTTATCTAGCTCATAATTTCTATTTCAACTAGATCTTTTTATAGCGATATGACAATTGAGTTAAATTAAAATGTGGGAAGTTTAAAATCTCTAAATATATACCATTTATTAATTTTGGCTTCTTAATTTGGAAGGATTAATATTAGAATGATTTATAAATTGGAGGAAAAAAAATAATTTTCATTGTAATTTTATTATTTTATTATTTTTGTTTCACATTGTATTTACTTTGGGTATATATGAAAAAAGTAAAGTATCTATTGCTAACATTATTAAATAATTTAAAGTAAATGATATTTTATAAGAACCTTACAGATTTGTTAAATATTTTACAAAACTATTATGTTGTTGTAGTACTCAATCTCTAGATGTTTTCCTCGAAACTCCCTTCTTTTTAATTCATAAGAGATTAAAATTTTACATAATCAATATTATTTCTTACTACTTTCATCGCAACCTTTTCATGTACTCGTGTGTAGAGATCGATTGAGTAAACTGTTCCATATGCGCCACTTCCAAGCGCTCTTCCTATCCTGAATTCAAATTTATCAGGCTTTGTTTTTTTCTTCAGCTCTTCAAGAGTCAAATTAAATTAAATAATATTAATTTTGACTGATGACTGCTTGTGCTGTTGATCTTGCCGTTGAAGGTCTTGTGCTCTCCATCTTTATATATTTAATATTTAATAATTATTGACCAATCAGAAAAGTAATTATGAAATATACTATTAGCCAATATAATTTCAGATTATTTTACATTCTAAATTCTATTGGACATCTCTATTATTATTTATGTAAAATAATTCTAATATAATTGAAAAAATAAAAATCAAATAAATCTGATTTTAGATTCAAGGTTTTTCCCAAATGATATAATAATCTATATAGCGTTTTAATAAAATTTATAATTAGAAAGAAGCATTATCTTCATATGAATATGAATTTCATGATAATTTTCAAATATGATCTTTTCAATTAAGATTTATAATGTACAAAATAAAATAATATCATAATTTAAAAATAATATTATTTCAATGAACAATGATGTCATCTAATAAATATTAAGTAATTGCAATTTAAATAATTAATTTTTAGTTGATAAAATGATAAATATAGAAAGAGATATAGAAATAAGAATTTAAAAATAAACAAAATGAATTTTAAATTATATAAATGAGAAGTAAATCAATATATAAATATTTCTCAAAAATAATTTGCAAAAGTCTAATTTAGGTTCCAAATCATTATTTCACTGCCCTTGATAAATTTACTCCTTCTGAATAATTTAATTATAATCATTCATTCTTTCTTGATACTGATGAAATCTCTATCTACAACTTATTTTTCAATAAAGAATATAAATATTTTAAATTAGAAGAATAATAATAAATTTAATTTTCTCTAAAGTGTGTACTTCAATGTACCATCCAGTAGATATATTGAATATTTTCAATCAAAATTATTGCATTTCAATAAATGGACATATTTAATTTAAAATAATTTCAACAATCAGAATATTTTCATTAAATGTTAATTTACATAACTTCTAAGATAGTCATTTCCGTTTAATCAGTAATTTAATGTGAATTTAATTGCTGCTACTGGCCTATTATTTCTGTTTTAAAAAATTAAAAACATATAAAAAAATCATAATTTATCTCATTAGATAAAAAATAAACAAACTTAGCAAATTAGCTTTACTTATTTTATTATTTACTTTTACTATAAAAAGTAATTGAGACTCACTTACTCTAAATTATGCTTCATATGAATACTTAAATAAATAAGTGTGATTCTATCTAAATTAAATTAAAAGATTTTAACAATATTATATATAATTAATCAATTTAAATATTTATTTTTAATATTTATTTTCATAAGAGAATTAACTCTTGTTACTTAATCAAAACATAGTTAAGTTGATAAAAATATTAGATGCCATTTAATTTATTTTAATCCATTTATAAATTAAAGAATTTAATTACAATTATTACTTTAAATTTCATTACATTAATACATCACCATTAAATTATCTTTAATAATAATGAAAATCTTCTTTTATTAATATAAGGAATTTAAATTTTGTTCTCTAACAAGAATAATATAAATTTTTTCATAATTCAAATTTTTTCAAATTTAAAACAATTAGAATAAATAAAATAAAATTCTATATAAAATTTAAATACTTCTCTCATAGACAAATTATTAATAATTGTTTTAATTTAGTAACTCAATCTGTATAGATATAAAACAACAAAAAATTTAAAGAATTAGTTAATTATAGTGAAGGTTGATTAAAATATTAATAAAATTAAATGAAGTAACAAGCAATTTTAGGATTTTATGAAATATAAAAATGTTCTTATAAAGCATCAACATCTTTACAATAATATTATTGATAAAAAAATGAATTAGATAAATGATTAAATATATAAAGTTGTAATATTAATTTAAGATTTAAATTAAAAATGGATAGAACAATAAATAATATAGTTCAACTTTAGAATATGAAGTATAAGTATCAAATGAATTGATCATTTTAATTATAACTGTAAATAGAATCAACAAAATTATATTATAGAAGATAAAACTAAGAAATATATGTCCATCTTAAAATATATTTAAAAAATTGACTTTTTATTGTGTCGTTAATAACTGAGAAATACTTTCAAATTTAATTCTTTTTCTAAGTATTTAAAATAATAAATCCAATTATAAAATAGCATAACTATTTTTAAAAGAGATAAAAGTATAATTAATTTTAAGTAATGGAATATTAATATTTTAGGAATCAATCATGCTAAGAAAATAAAGCAATTCAATATATAAATTTTAAAAGGCAAATTGAATAAAATTGATGTAAAATTAAAATTTAGATTAATATTACAATATAATATAATAATTTAAAAGTAAAAATTATATTTTAGTCCATTCTATAAGATTTTTAATAAAACTATTTTTCCTTACGAGAAATTTTTGAGATGGAACAGATTGCTGAATTTATCTGACTATTAATTGCTGTTTTTTTGCTCAAAACTAGTAACCCCCTGTAAAAAAAGCTTCATTTGTAACTTAAAATGTAAGTATGTATAGGAATTTCTCCAATCTATTCACAATTCGCTCAGGGGCTAAAAAGTTTTAGACTATAAAAATGCGTAAACAAAATAAAATAGGAAAAAGTTTTAGATATCAATAGACTTTAAATTAAATAAGAATAGTTTTTAATAAATTAACAATACATAATTAAAAAAGATTTAATAAAATATGTATAGAGTTACTCAATTTTATTGATTTAGAGTCCTCGCAATTAAAATAATTATGTAAATGGGATGAAGTTTAATATATTAAAATGATAATTATTTTTATTGTAGAATCTTGCATTATAAATAAATGTGCAATTAAAATTAATGATATTGCTAATTAAATAATTTAAAAAGTAAATAATAATTAGCATTTAAATATTTTAAACTACATTCCATTTACATTAAGTTACTACTAATCATTTCATATTATAAGAAATCTTAATTTATCATAAGTAGCTGGGTTAATGAACCTGACTAATATAGGGCAGATGTGGTTCCTATAACTATTATTAAGGAAGAATGCTATTTTCATTAGAATATGGGGTAATTAAGAAGACTTACATCGATTAACATGGGTATTATTTAGAAACAGCCTGATTCCTGGCTTTGATAATAATATGCCTATAATATGAGTATCATGTAAGTTCAAGGTAAAATTACTTACAATTACCAATGTTTCAACAATTTTGAGCATTGCTATAATGCCTATCTTATTAAGTTTTCATTATTGTAAAGAAACTATTCTTATTATATTAAAAGAAATTATTATCTGCTAAGTATTATAGATGAAAAAGGCATCATGTAGTATTATAAGGACTTAGTGAATAGAATTATGAATACAAATTATTAATCAGAATTATAGTAAGTTTTCTTTATTTATAACATACTATTATTATTATATTTACTCAAACCCATAACTATACTCAAATAATTCTAACGAATCTTAAAATCCAATGGTTCAAATATAAATAATGAAGATGGAGGATGTTAAATTAAGTTTCATATAAAATTATATAATTAATTAAATCTATCATATAAACTCATAACCTGCCCATCATAAGATGGGCTTTTGATACTATATTTTTTATTTAATCATAGTTTTTAATTTAAATATTATTACCCATACCTCCCTTTATATCATAATTATAACTTATAGTCTTTTCAAGGCATACTATTGGAGATGTCAATAACAAAATAACTTTTCTTAATATATGTCATGAATGTGAGTAATTAAATATAATTTATCTTAATAAATTTAGAAACTAATAAAATTTATTAATAGACGAGTTTATAATTTGATTTTTAAAAAAATAATTATTAATATATTTGTCGTTAATTTTTTATTACTAATTATAAATTTTAATTTTTCTCCAATTATTATTTATTCTATCATCTATTAACATTTGTCTAATAATATTCAGATAGTATATTTCAATTGATATTTGAAATTAATGCTTATTTTATTTAATCTTGACAAATAAGACACTTTATTCATTTAAGCAGATGCACTTTTATTTAATTTATCAATAATAACTAAAATATAAAATGAGACCTATTAAAAACTATATGTGAATAGCTTGAATGGCTAAAATATAATTAATATACATTAATATTAAATTTATAATTATAAAAATTTATATTTGCGATTCAATATAGTTTGAAAAGACAGAGAAATAGCGAAAAATAGATAATTTGATTCATTCAATAGTATAGATCTTGCATTATTATTAATCTTAATTAGTATTTGGGGGGGGTCTATGTCTGTACCACTCAATTTTTAAATTCAAAGTCGGTACCGCATGAAAATTTTTTTTCCCCAAAAATCCTAAGTCGGTTCCACATATATAAAATTTTTTCACAAAAAACTTCAAAATTCTAAGTCGGTGCAGGATCATTATTTAAGATTATTGAACTATCTAATCATCCTACCCCACATAAAAAGTATGATTTTTGTTAAAATTTACTTTTTATCTTCTAAATCAAACTCCTTAATCAAAACCCCAAAACCCCTTAGTGAGGTTTATAAGTGCTTTGATTTATAGGGTATAGTTGGGGTCTTATTGGGGTTAGTAGAGAAATTAGGTCAAATTGCAAAATAAGAAATAGAAATTAGCGAAATTTAGGGTCTATTTATGATGAGTAATATTTAGATTTACTGCTTAAGCTTAGGTATGGTACAAGTATTAATATAAACTAAGTCAAGCCAGTACTGAATTATACAGTCATAGCAAGACTCCTACGCAAGAGTGCCTTAACTGATAGGTATGATTGCTTGTTAGCTGTTTAGCATTATAACTCAGGCTCTTGAAAACATACTGCAAGAAAATAAAAGTTCTCACAGGTCCATATTGACTATCTCTGTGACTCTAAGACAATAAAGTATTGGGCACACTTTCCACTCGATTATCGAGCTTTGATGTTCCATCGCAAGTTTCCTGAATGCGTATCTCTCCTTAAACTATAGCCAACATCTATAGAAGAAATGGTATTACTTTCAAAATTGTCAACAGAGTGAGAGAGTGATTGACTTTACAGTGCCATTTTATAGTTATAATTAAAACTATATTAATGATTAAATGCAGAGAGCTATTACTAATAACATCAAGTTCATACACGCTGATGAAGCTGTGTTTATCTTTAACACCTTTATTAATAAGTCTTGGTATAAGAAGTATGATAATATAGAAGTCTACGATGAGAAAGTAAAGGTTGTAACCCATTCAATTTTAGCAGGTATTAGTGAAGACTCTGGCTTAGAAAGTTATGTGATTCACCCTCGCTCTATTAAGCGAGAATAGTACATAGAGTTCCTACATAAGCTGAGAGATAAATACAATGATTAAGAGATCATCCTGTTTGTTGACAACCTCTCAGTTCATAAGACTAAGGAGTCTAAGAAAGCTTATGAAGAGTTAAACATTACTCCTGTATACAATGTTCCTTACAGCCCTTAATTTAATGGAATTGAATTCTACTGAAGTTAAATCAAGACCCACTACAAGAAACTGATGCTATATCACCTAATGCATGACTTGCCTATAGATACAGTAGACTTGATTCAGAGTAGCTGCAAGAGAGTAAGCATAGATAAGACAACAGTATGTGCGAGAGAAGGAAGAATGAATGTTTATAAATAAGTTTTAGATTTAAATGAATGAATAAGTTCACATATTAAACTAACCCATAAAGGGGTTTGGCTTTTCTTTCTTTTCCTCTCTTATGGCTTGCTTGGGCCCATGTTTCTTCTCTTTGTGCCAGCTCCTGCATCTATGTTCAATTCTTCTGGCTTTTAAACATCTTTATAAAGTCTCTTGCTCACTTCATAAATAGTCTATGACTTCCTCTCTCTGTGAACCTTCGCATGCTCTTTCATTAGGAATATACCAGTTCCGTTGGCCTACTGCTTATAAGTATGCCTTGCTTCTTTTAATCTTCTGGAGAAATAGAGTAACGTTTCTTGTGGGCTTCTTCAATGATATCTCTGAGATAACTATCTCTTAAAGTGCCAAGAACACCAAAGAAGAGCTCCTTTCTGGAAGCTTGTTAGAGAGTTGTTTCTTGGTAGGAACATAAACTACCAACTCTTCATCTTACATCGCATCCTCGTAAAGATTAGTGACTGAAATCTCTGGGTAGTTTGGTATTTCTATCAACTTAATTTCATTATTTTTGAAGGCTTTCTTGTCATCACAGAGTATCGCTTTTAAGAATGGAATTTTGGTACCTTCCATCGTTGGAAGGAATAAACCCACTATATTATATCATTAAGTATCTGTCACATGCTTACCATGCTAAGTGAGGTATCGATAGAGATCTTCCTTGCTTCTAAATCTTGAGATCATTTCTTAAGCTTCAACCCTCTTCATAGCAGTACTTATAGATTCCATCCTTGTTCCTTCTCTTGTTATTGAATTTCAAATTTCAATATATAGAGTTCTGGATCCTACTGTTAAAAATCTTAGTATTAAATATGGGGATCTTATAGGAGGTCAACCTGGTAAGGATTCGTGGATAAAGCTGGCAGAAGCTGTAACATACTTCAGAGATGGAGCTCCATTTTTATCAATTTAGTTCCATTAAATTAGTACTAAATTTGTTTAAAATTGATTAGTACCGGTACTAAATTCGTTTAAATTTAATTGGTACCAATTTAATAGTACCAAAACTTAATTAGTACCTAGTTTTAAACAAATGATGATTTAATGGAAAAGTTCCAAAATGGTTCAAAACCTAATAGGTACCAGTACCAACCCGATTTTATACTTGGTTGGTACCAAAATCGAAATTATTAAGTATGAAATTAGAAAAATTATATTTATAAACTAAAGCATAAATATGATCTCTAACACCTTAAATTCAACTATAATTGTTGTCGTATCAACTCCTATACAGAGTGACTATAACCAGAAAGGTTATTAGAGCTTAATAATAGAAATTTAAATTTGAATTTAACATGGCGACTAACTTAAATCGAAAAGCAGTTTCTCTTAGCAGTGGATAATCATAGCTAAACATTGGCTCCTCCAAGAAACTAGAAGTAATTTATATTGAGAAGAAGGTTGAGCTAAGAGCTCTAGAGTTTGAAGCTGATGTCTTTAAAATTTAAGTTTAAAACAAGAAGTAGAGTGCTGAGATGGGAGTTTAAACATAAGTTGAATTGGTTGAGGAAAATAAGAAACAGCAAACAATAGAAAAAATTAAAACATTTTAATGTGAAGACTGCTAAAATTTCTTCTCAACTGAGTCTAGCTTGAAGAGACACATCAAAATGGTACACTCTGGTAGAGCTAAGATCTACTTTAAGCATGATAAAATAGATGGTAGATATTAGTGCACAACATGCATGAAGTCTTCTACTCACTCAGCCAAAGTAAAGAGGCATATGCAGAAGCATCATTTAAGCGAATTCCTAATTAAAGATGAGGAAACTTAAAAGCTTGTACCTGCTAAAAGAAAAAATAACTCTCTTGAGTCTTAAAGACAACAAGAGGAATGGCTCAAGAGGCAGAAGCGTTTTGAATCAATGAATCAGCCAGCAAATGGCACTCTTATAGCATGTCTTTATGAGAGAGCTATGTATATACCTGCATTGAATGCAGTTGATATTGAAAGCTGTATTGAAAATTA
>ARYC01001644.1:0-50395 GCA_000711775.1 Oxytricha trifallax
TTTTCCTACAAAGTTATATGTCAAAGCTTACTTGAAAGATAAGGATGCTTCCTAAGTTCCTCAAGCCAAGCTGAGCTTATTAGAATGCCTTGCTTCTTCTAGTCTTCAGGAGAAATAGAATATCGTTTCTTATGTGCTTATTCAATAATTTCTCTGAGATAATCCTCTTTTATTGTACCAAGAACACCAAAGAAGAAGTTCCTCTCTGGGAGTTTATTAGAGAGTTGTTTCTTGGTAGGAAGGTAAACTACCACTTCCTCATCTTACATGGCATCCTCATAAAGATTAGTGACTGAAATGTCAGGGTAGTTGGGAATTTCGATTAGTTTAATCTCTTTATTTTTAAAAGCTTTCTTCTCCTCACAAAGTATTGCTTTCAAGAATGAAATTTTGGTACCTTCCATCGTAGGAAGGATTAAACCAACTGTATAATATGTTAATAATCATCAAGTTATCTTACCATGTAAAGTTTGGTATCGATAGAGATCTTCCTTACTTCTGAATCTTGATATCATTTCTTGAGCCTCGACTCTTTCATTTGATCATTGAGTGATTCCATCTTTGTTCCTCTTCCTATTAATGAATTTCAAATTATAACTTATAGACTTCTGGATCCTATTGTTTAAAATCTTACTATTAAATATGGGCATCTTATAGGAGGTCAACCCTGCAAGATACGTGGAGAAAGTTTGCAGAAGCTGTAACAAACTGCAGAGATGAAGCTCCATTTTTATCAATTTAGTTCCATTAAATTAGTACTAAATTTGTTTAAATTTAATTAGTACTGGTACTAAATTCGTTTAATTTCAATTGGTACTAATTTAATAGTACCAAAACTTAATTAGTACCTAGTTTTAAACTAATGAGGTTTTAATGGAAAAGTTCCAATATGGTTCAAAACCTAACTGGTACCAGTACCAACCTCAATTTTTTCTAAGTTGGTACCAAAATTAAAAATATTAAGCATGAATTTAGAAAATTTATAGTTATAAACTTAGTATAAATATGATGTCTAACGCCTAAGAATCAACCATTGTTGTTGCAGTACCAACTCCTATACAAAGTTACGATAACTAGAGAGATTATTAGAGCTTTATAATAGAAATTTAAATTTGAATTTAAACATGGCGGCTAACTTAAATCGCAAAGCAGTCTCTCTTGGCAGTGGATAATCTTAGCTAAACTTTGGATAAACTAAGAAGCAAGAGATCATATACATTGAAAAGGAGCCAGAGCTTAAAGCTCTTGAGTTTGAATCAGAGGTGTTTGTTCTAGAAATAAATATCAGGAAGCAGAGAGAAGAGATAAGTATTTAAACGCTAATCGAAGATGTTGAGGAGTTAAAAGAACATCTCCCACTAGAAAAGATTAAAGAATTTTAATGTGATGAATGCTAAAATTTCTTCTCAGCTAATTCGAGCTTGAAGAGGCACATCAAAGAGATGCACTCTGGGAGAGCTAAGATATATTTTAAGCACTAAAAGGTCGATGGCAGGTATTAGTGCACGACTTGCATGAAGTCTTACACTCACTCAGCTAAAGTTAAAAGACACATGCAAAAACATCATTTAAGTGAGTTTTAATGCAAGATAAAGAAACATAAATACTTATACCAGCCAAGAGAAAGTCCAATACTGTAGAGTCTTAAAGAGAGCAGGAAGAGAGACTTAAGAAGCAGAAACGTTTTGAGTCAATGAACCAACCAGCTAATGAATTATATATAGCATGCTTGTAAGAGAGAGCTATGTATATACTTGCATTAAATGCAGTAGATCTCAGTTTTTGCATTGACAACTATTTACATATTGATGTGGCTAACAAGGCAAAACTCATAGTAGTTGATGAGTATGCTTATAAAGTATATCCTTTCAAATATCTTATTAGGAACGAGCAGTATCCAAAATGAGTTTGCCAATGAATACATAATACTAAGAGAGCCTCATAAAAGGTAATGCAAGAACTTGCTTAAACTCGATGGAGTTATTCTTGGACATGGTTTTATTGCACTACGACTTAAGAAATTTGAAATGACTCTAAGAGATTATCTCTACCATAATAGATACCCAGATGACTTGAATGAGATACTCACGGAAATGACCAAGGGTATGAAAGAGCTGCATGAACTAGGGTATGTTCATAGAGATTTGAAGCCAGAAAATGTAATGCTAAATCTCTGTCCTTTAGAAATAGTAGTCATTGATTTCAATAGAGCAATAAGGTAAGAAATAGTGACTTTAGCTAAAGTGCTAGGCACACCTGGGTACTTCCCAATAAGAGAGAAGTGGACTAATGGCTCTGTTTAGTGGGATGTCTGGGCGGTAGCAGCAATTATTTTAAAGTGCGATATGGAAAGTATGTCGTACTTCGGAACAAAGCAAGAAAAGTAATCAATAAGCATGGCTGTTAAACATAAAAGCAAGAAGATGTATGCACTTAGATTAAGAAAATGGTTTTGATGATCTTTATAAGAGCTCCAGCATATCCAAGATCATCATTAGAAGATATACTTGAAACATTAAAGAGAGCTAAGTTCAAGAGATACCACATAGATAAGCAGATAAAATTTGTTTGAATTAAGAACATTAATACTCATTAAATATTCATTAAAGTCACATAAAACTTGCGTTTTCTCAACTAACCGCAATAAGACCCCAACTATACCCTACAAATCAAAGCACTTATAAACCTCACTAAGGGGTTTTGGGGTTTTGATTATCAAAGAATTTGCTTTAAAAAAAACTTGAAAAAACTTTGGCACTAAATAGAAGAATTATTGGAAAAGAAAGGGGATTAAAATCAAGTCAAACAAAACATATAAAAACTAAAAATCTAAGTTTTGTTGAATCACTGACAGCCTACCACTTAAATATTGAAATGATTGGTGGTGTTGCAAACCCTACTTAAGCGAGGCATAGCAATAATTAATTTAGGATGAGTTTCGGGTGGTCAACTAAATGATATTGGAAGCTTTTTTTTGACTGGATTGAGGGGGTGAGAATGCTTAAAATATATTGGAAGATTTTATTCGTTCTTGCTCGGAGATCCCTCTCCTAGTGGGTACTGGAAGACGCTAGCTGAGCAGTAGCCAACCTTCACATCTTTGAATCAATAGATATTGGAAGCTTTGATTCACTGGTGTGTACCAAGGGGAAGCACGAAGAAACTCATCCTGACTTGTCTAATCTTTTACAAAATGGTAAGTATTTTTAGCAGAGAGAATCAAAATTAGAAAATCAAGTAGAGAATGTCAGTGGAGATTAAATCACAGCGAGAAATATTTCTGGAAATCAACTACGGCTAAGTATTTTTTTTTAATGTTTTAATTATAGGAAATCATGAAGAAAATGCGCGCATTGAATTAGGCCAGTTCAAGATCAAAGTCAAATTAATATTATAACCCAATTTTATTATAGGTATCAACTTGCTTTTAAATTAGCTTGATTAAAATTATATTCATAATGATGTCATTTTTAGAGTTGTAGTTAGTAAGTTTGCGAATTAGAGATTTTTATTTAATCACCAAGAGTATTAGTCTGATTTAGGGCACAGTAAAAATTTTAATCTGATAGGTTAGGGAATTTCAAAGTACAAAGATTAATATTGATGATTGGTATATAATTTAAGCAATAAATTTTGGGTAAAAGTTAGTATAAACTAAGAGAGATTTCTTAGACTGATATTAAAAGCATAGCTTATAACTTTAGAGTTTAAATTAAGTAAACTATTATAAATCACTCTTTTAGTGTAATTGCCTTTTAGGTTAATTTAGGCTAAAAAGATTTACCTTAGTTTAAGATAAATTAGCGTTGGAGAATTAAAATTTATAAATACTTAGGTTACTTTGTAAAATGTAGGAATTATTGATGGTGTAATAAATCACCATCGCAGTTTGTTAAATTACTCTATATAAATCACTCAATCCTATGCTTGCAATCAAACCATAAAGGTGACTGCTCCAACGAATTCTTAGGGTTCTGGTATTTATTGCGAAGTCAACTGCTTTCTCACTTCTTCATCATACTTATTTATAGTATTTCTGTATTCTCCCTTGATTTAGCTATAAATTGCGCGTTAGCAATAATTTCAAATAAAAGACTTACTCAACTTGAATTAGACTGTCATTATCAAAGCTGAAGAACCAACCATCAGAAGAATCTTCAGGATCAAGAAGTATATACACTTAGTGCATGTATGGGTCTTCCTTCTTGAATGGATAAATCCATACGTTGTGATATCCTCACCACTTATAGGTTACTGCAACAACTGGTTCGTTCTCTGCAACCTCCAAATTTACAACATTCTTGAAGCCTCTTTGCGGATCAACTTAAAACTTGATGTGCGCTTGAATCGCTCGTCGATCACCTATACTTTGCGAATGCATCAACATTGCTAAATTACTTGCCTTATATATTTCTACGATGTATCCACCAGATGCTTTAGAGGAATGCTTGAAAGTGAAGCAGTGCTGCTTCGTAGATTTGCTTGACTTCATTCTTTGATTAAATTATTTTTATAAAATAATAACTTATTAATAATAAAGCATCAATTGCGAGGTTGAATAAACCTCTTTGCATATTATATTGCTCAACAGATGCAAATAATCAAACATAATAATTCTAAGCTTGTTTAAGCTTGCAATGCATTGCTCAACCCATCTCTTATGTTTAAGCAGGTCTGTACCTGAAGTTCATGATTTCGATCACAAATAAGATAAGCTCTTAGTTGTCACCCAGGAATAAACCTTAGATTTATATGGTTCTGATAGTGTGAAAGGCAAGTTGAATACCAAACACGATTGTGTATTACTCAAGTGACTGATCCATGATTTGTAGCACTTAAGTTCCAGTGAGAACTTATCCTCGCGAATCTGTTATGAAGGAGCGCTGCATTAGCAAGTTTGATAATTAATAATATTAACATAATATAATAGTCTTAAGATAGCTCGATATTAAGTTTAATATAAGCATGTAGTTATAAGATTAATTTAAGCTATCAATGAAAATCTTGAATTTTAAAATATACTATAACACTAAGTTATTATATTAAATACTTCTAATTTAAAAATGAAAGCAGCGCTAAAATCAAATCTCCTTAGCAAGCAATCTGAAAAACTATCGCAATCTTTGCAAGAGCTATCGCAACACTCGATCGTCAGCGACGATCAACTAAGCCAGCATTCATTTCAAAACATCAAGCAAAGTTGAATCAAGGTTTAAGATAAGCAAATTACAAAGTGGGGACCTGTGATTTTAGGAAAGAATTTCGTGCAAGTGATTGCTCCTGCAAAATATTCATACAATACAGGAACTCTGCTCAACTCTGGTGAGGTTCCTCCTCAAGTGGGTTCCTTGCAAGGAGGGTTGATCATATAGATGCCATTAGAAGGAATCGATGCATATTTGAAAGACGTTATAGATTTGAAGAGCTTGCACAACGACGATTCACTCTGCTAATACCTAGAGCAGTTCTTAAATAAATTTCGCAAATCAAAGTTGGTAAGTAGAATAATCTAAAATCTAAGAATCACTCTAATGCAAATTATATATAGATATCTGGATCTACTAAAGATCAGGAATCAACGCAGTTGATTCAAACTGGATTTTTATCTCTGATTTAAAATTCAAGCCAGCTAAACTCTAATCGTCTTTAAGAAAGCAATCCCTATCTAAAGCCTCGAGAAGCAAAGCTTGCACATAAACGACTTGAGATAGTAAGAATGTAAATGGAAGATTAGTTGAAGCCAAAGTAAATTTCTAAGAAGTTGCGAGTGACACCAGAGTCTGTATCAAAAACTGTTGAGAAGTTTAAGCATGAGTTGAAAACCAAAGTATTGCATCCTTAAGAACCAAAAAAATCTGGCAAGAGGAGGGAGAGAGATAATGAGCGCTGGTTGCTGCTGTAGGCGAATGCATCGAAGAAGTTAGGATTTATCAGTGCACTGGAAGAAATATTCACAATCGATTGCAAGAAATGAAAACGAGCTTGCCATTAAAGTATACATTCAAAGTGCCTTGCATCTCAACAATACATAAAATTCTCAAAGAGTAGTTTCATTTGAAGTTTGGGAAGACAGAGGCGGCGAATGTTAAATATAGAGATCCTGCTTATAATAGCAAGCGCTTATGGGTGAGTCGACTATTATCATAGTTCTTAAGAGAGGATGCAGTAATAATATCAGTTGATGAAAGCAACTTCAGATCAGACTACTTACCCCTTAAGCAGTGGGCACTAAATTAGAAGAGTATCTTGGGTAAGAAGAAGACTAACGATAGTAAAATGATTGCAACCAAGAGGTATAGGAGAATCATCGCGTGCGATAAGGAGTTGCAGTATGGAGGAATGCTGCTTGGAAAGAAATTGAATGAATCGTATTCTTCAGGATCATAGAAAGAGTTAAATGCAATCTCATATATAAAATCTAGCCTTCCACTAGCTGAAATTAGCTCTTAAAATATTTCAGTGCAAGATGATAACAACGATTCATAAGCAAGTATCCAGCATTTATCAAGAACACTTAAGGCAAAGTCAATCTCAAGACTACATTCTAGCACCAGTAGTTTAAATAAGTTGGCTAAACAATCGATTTTGTTGAAATCTGAAAAATCATCAATCAGTTCTAAAGTAAGCCATTTGATCATAGTTTTTATTGAACAACTTATAGAAGTCAGCCATTTTACATACTCCTCCTCGATAGAGTTTGAAAGCAAGACAGACATTGAATAAAGATCTATCCCCTATTCCTGAAGTGGAAGACACTCCCCAAAACCAATCGAGTACTCTGAAGAAATTCAGAAATTTGAAGTTGCAGAGCACTGTCAAGAAAGTCACTTCGGATGATGAACAGATTAAACGAATTCATTCAGAGCTCACGCCATTGATCGACAGAGTATCAAAACTAAAGTTGCAATCGACTTTGAAGAAATCAAGCAGGTCTTTGTTAAGTTAGAGATAGAGAAAAGTGATTCAGCTAACTCCTAGAAAGCTATCGCTCTCAGTATTAAGCAGCTCGAATATAGATGAGAGTAAGTACAAGAAGTTGAATTTGCAAGTTGATGGTTGGTGCATGTTGATAGTCTATGATATGTTGGTTCTATACTTGACTTTGATAAACTATTCTATTGAACTGAGTCGGAGCGATTACTTATCTTTGATAGCATTAAGAGCGAGAGAGATGCAATTCGAAAAGTAATATCTGAAAATGATTCGATGATTTAAACTACCATGCTAGATGAAGATACCCTGAAGATATCTCTTGGGTTGCATGGTTCCAATCAAGAGTTGCACGGATCCGCGCTAAGGTTGTATAGATCCATGTTGTATGATTCCAGGATGTATGGATCCAGGTTGTATGAATACAAGTTGTATGGATCTGCTCTTACATTACAGGATTCAGCACTTAGGTTGTATGGTTCCAGATGAAGACACCTTGAAGATATCTCAAGGTTGCATGGTTCCAGAATCCACAAAATCAACATATCTAACTTTAGACTCCAAATCATTATGCATACTTCCATCAGCTATTATCATGACAACTCTGCTATCGTTCTAAAATTTATTCAACCTCTCTCATAGGTGACCTATAACCAAATCAGAGCCAACTTGAAGAATCAAAGGATGGTATCAAACCCATAGCATTGTTGTCAGATCAAAGCCAGCTTAATTTAAACTATAAACCAATCTCACAATATCAAAAGGAAATGCTTGCCAATTTAGGTGATTATGGTTTAAAAGCTAGGCAGTTGTCGATTGAAAAATAAATAATGAAGAGATAGCAATACTCTATGAGTCTGATAGCTGCAATTGCGGTTGATAGAGTGGTATCGACTCAAATAATTGAAGGAGGATTCGATTCAGTACTATCGAAAACTTTATCTATCAGACGCTAAGAAGTATAAGAACTGACAAAGATTTATGCAATAAGAAGGTGGTGCTCTTGATGGATAATGCGATAATTCATAAATATTCAGAGATGCTTGCGACTGCTCGTCGCTTCAAAGTCAATGTTCTTTTCAACGCAGAATACTCGCCCTGGCTCAACCCAATCGAATAGTTGTTTGCATACATAAAAAAGAACCTCAAGCAGCAGAATATTAATAGCAAGTAAGTATACTATGATAACTAAAATTTAGAGTGCAGCTGGTCAAGCGCATCCAAAACATTATAAAAAATATGAACGAGGATGATGTTCGAGGACTCTGGGCATTCAGCATCAAGAAATGGATTCATACTATGAGATATGGCTTTGTTTGAGATACTTCTCAAATCTTAGTATTGCACCTTAAAACATAAATTCTATTAGAGCTTATAATTCTTGCATCATATATACTACTGCAACTACTATTGCTGTTGCTATTACTGCTGCTACTAATACTGTAATTAAAATAAAACCTCTCTCAATTAAAAAGCGATTTACGTTTTAAAACAAATAGATTAATTATAAATTACTGCATTATTATAATCTCTAATTCATATTTTATAGTTTATTATTACAGTTGAAGTCAAACATGGAAACCAACACTGACTTCCCAATTTTATTGCAAAAATTACAAACCCTATTTGGTTCATTCCTAACTTCGATCAATTTTACGCAAACCTTATTCGAAATCAATTCTATTAAAAATCGAGAAATCACTCAAAAGTTTTCAATTAGTGAGAGGTGCTGCTGCTTATACTGCTTTAGTTCAAAATTTATCATACTTCTCACAAGGTCATAGTTGACTTGACTGCGATAGAAACTAATTGAATGCTACTCATAAATGTATGCTATGATTATTGATAAATCGCGATTTCGTGGATTCATCACTAAGAAGCCTAATTTAAGCTGCAAAAACATACTCATCACAATTCTAATACTTTGATCAACTACTGGAATTGAGCTCCTGTTCACTCAAAGTCATATCAACCACAAAATTGAGACTAATAAAAAAGTTCATCGCTCAGCAAGCATACTCTAAGAATTATGATAAAAACCAATGAAATCAGGATGATAGCTCTTACTTCGCGTATTGGTCATAAGTATGTGTTTATAAAGCAGGTTTGAAGACTTTGGTCATGAAAGTGGAGTTTCTTGAATGTTTTGAGCAAAGCAGTGTCATAACTTCTATTAGAGCGCGTCGATGTCAATTTTGGTCATTTTAGACGGAATCCACTCAAAATATCAATATTTTCTTGACTGCGCTCAACTAGCATCCAATCACCTAGATCTCGACGATTTAAAGAAAATTTCACAATAATCCATCGATTTTGAAGATTTTGACCTCTGCTTTCAAAATAGGGTATGGTCACTCCAGATTTTGTAAAAATGGCCAATTACTCTAAATACAGCTAAAAACTTCGATTTTAATCGATTTTGACCACGAACACCCTATAGTGGTCACCTTTCAAGACAAATTCTGACTTTGACAACGATTTTGGCCACTTAAGATGCAAATTTGCATTTTCACCTCGATTTTGACCAACCTGCTTAAATACTACAGAGATAAATACAAACATAGAAACTTTGACATCGGATAGAATATTTTGACATTTTGACTACTAATCTCAACTTTTGTCATTTCAGATAGAATTATGGGGATGCATGTCAATTTTGACCATATATGCAAGTAAAAGTAACAAATAAGTAATAAAAAGTTGCAATTTGACTAATTTTCGCAAATAAGACTAAACACATAGTAAAAGAGTAGTAATAATATATATAATTTAATTTGTATTTTAATTTTCACATTTCCCCGATTCGAATGTATTTTATCAATAATGTGTGGAAGGCATCATAATCTAATTTTCCACATCAGGGTTAGTTGAATCTAAAATTATTTACAGTTTGATTTCTTGATAGAAAATTATGACAACAATAACAAAACTACATAAAGAATCTTGTAAGTAATTTGCAGATTACTGAGCTGTTGAGACATGTGTTTTGTAATCCATTTTCGGCAATTAAAGAGATACTAAAATACTCTGGTTGTTTTCATTATTAAAATCCTTAAATATACCTATTTATTATTTCAGAGTTAATTTTGTCTATAGTATATTAATTTCTTAAATTTTTAATCCTTAGGTGAATGACTTTAAGATAACTCATTTGTTGTATCACCAGTTCTTTTGCTGATTACTTGAGTTGTAAAATATTTACCATCACTAAAGCTTTGCATTTTCTTTAAATTCGATGGCTTGCGACCCCTTTTCTGAATCATTAACATTGATTTAGCTTTAGGTGTCATCTTCTTTCTGCCCCTACCCTAAGATTGACTGTTTTAAGTATCTTTATTAGTCTCATATGGTGTAGAGTTTTTGAGAATGTTATCAACTATCCAGTTGTAGTTAAGAAAGTTCTGTGATTCTTCAACTTCCAAAGGACGCCTCAGTTTGTTGAAGTTTTAGTTCATAGTTTGAAGCGTTGATGCTTGGAAATCATATTAACTAAAATACAGTTGAAGATTTCTGTTTGATGTGGATCCTGAACCCTTTTGCAGGGAAGTTCCTCCAACATTAAAAAGTTCCTTGAAGTTAGTAAACTGGAAGTTACTCAAATAAGTGTCGATACTCTCTGCAAGATCTGATTTGTAAATTCTCTTAATAATCCTCCCTGCTTGATAAATTAAAACTCTGATTTACAATTGCTTCATTGATGATAATTGATTTTCAAACTGACTAAAAAGTTGGAGAATTATTTCATACCAATTGAGTAACTCTATATCATTGATAAGCAAATGTTTCGCACAATCTTCCACATAATTGTAGATGGGGTATTTGTAAATCTCAGGAATTTCAATCAACAGCTCCTATGCAAGTCTTCTCAAATGTATTTGCCGAGTGGGAAGCTCAAACTTACTCTCAAATATAGAGCGTGCTTAATTGTATTTTTTGTAACTCAAGTTGGTTCTATAGTCTCTGTTACTCTCGCAGAAATTGTCTTGAACTTGCTCGCCTTAGTATGTATTTTTAATTCAATCTTTGTTAAGTACCCTCCCCCTTATTTTATTGACCCTCCAAATTAATCAATAAATTTTAAGCTTAATATTGTGGGATAAGGATTTTCTCTGCAAATAGAGGGCTGACGTGATAATCTCCTTTTCAATTGAAGCATAGCGGGCACTTCTTCTGAAGTCATATTATTTTGAACCTCCGTATCGATGATGCATGATGTATTAGAGGCAGGAATATCTTATTAAGAAGTATTTTAAATCATATGTAACTAAATTAATTATAATAAATAATCTTACAAAACTAACATAAGAGCAATTGCTGTTTATAATTAACTCAGACTTTTTTAAATTTAGTAATTCTATAGTAATGTAATTTTTTTTGTAACTCATCTAAAGTTTACTCTATAGCTTGTCAGATCATGGTGATTTAAGTGATAAATGGGTGGCAAAGCATTTTTCACCTCTTAGTATTCACATTATTAATAAGATTGTAAAATGAAAATTTAAAATTAATTATTTTGAAATAAGATATTACATTCTAAGCAACTGAATATTGAAAATAAATAATATGAATTCTTCTTGTGCCTATTCATATCTATGATTGATTTTACATTAATAACAGCCATGTCCATAACATGAGTGACAATGATGTCTTGGTTAGAAAAGTTTCCTAGTATTGTAAACGACTGGAGGCTGCAAGTTAATTGGTGGAAGTTCCAGTTAGTTGTAAGTTCCTGTCCCGAATCCCACGTCATCCCTGAATATCCAATCATTCTTGTAGCGAATCACATGTTTTTGTTAATCAACCTCTTCCAGCATTCTCTTCTGCTTTAACTTTAACAGTTTAGCATGCGCAATTTCATTTGCCAGAAAAGTTTTATTGGTCAATTGTGAGGCTTTGCGAACAGATTTATCGATTTCATTTATTAACTAAATTATAAATTAGATTAAAAAAACACAAAATTAAAGAAAGTATTCATACTCCAAAGGCTGTTTATAAATCTGCCATAGATTTAGACTTCAATTGATGTTGCTATATATCTCTTTCATTAACTTTTTCCATTTCGTAATTTATTTTCCTGTACACTGGATAGTAGTCGTAGTGATATAAATGTGAGTCAAAAGCCATAATTTATTCGAGTTTATTATTAATTTAAATTATTTGATGCTAAATTAATCATATATCAAGCCAATATATGATTTACTTATTTTGCAAATTTTAAATTAGAGCAGATTAGCACATTTGTGAAAAATAATTTATAGTTTTAACAATTGTATTTAATAGAACCTAATACTTTTCAATTAATTAATTTGAAATAAATGGCTAGTGAAGAGCAAAATATTGCAAACATATTTTTTCCAGAGTAAAAGCTTTCAGAAGAGGGACTTCTAGTGGGATTCAATTTTGAAGGGTTCCTGATAGTTATCACGTCGGTTATACCATGGAGTGCTGTCAAAAATGTGGAGGAACTTTTTCAAAATATTAATTATTTTTTAATACAAAATTTAAGTATTTAGTAGGAATAATATAAAAGTTAGGCTGTTTTAAAAAAATAATGCTAAATTTTTATGTTTTACTAACTCTAATAGATATTATAAGAATAGAAATTTTAGGCATTTAACAAATACTGCGCTAGTGAGTTGCTAATCATAGGAATTGTAGAGAGCGATTAATAGTCCGGAAATGAAAGTCAGCTCAGCAAGAGAGCCGATGTGTTACAATTCAAACAGGATCAAAACATCTGGATTACTATAAGGAAATAAGTGCAAAACAAATAGACAATGCTTGAGTTGAAGGATCTTATAATATGCGAATATAAGTACAAGGTGACGCCACACTTTATCATTTATCCAAAGCAGAATGAAGGTGAATTTTTATCCATAACTAAGATGAACTATGGAGAAATTATCAATAGAAGCAGAGAGTGGGATCAGAAGACCCCATATATAGCTTAAAATGAACTTTTTGCCTTTGAAGATCTTACAGAGAACGATATAATTATAAGGCAAATCAATTGTTCCAGAATTTTAAATAGACTATTGTCTGAACGTATAAAAAACCCAAAGTTAAAGGATTAACCGTTTTAAACTGAGAAAGATTTTTATGGAAGAGAAAATAAATGGTTGAGTTTAAGCATTCCAACAAAATTGCTTACTCTTATTTACCTCATCATTTATCTACCTTATAGGTTAGCACTAACCGTTTCATGGATTTTTAAGCCACTTAAGAGTCTTAATACTGCAATTTAACTTAACAAGAAATTAGAGAACTATAGGAAAGTTAAAAATTACATAAAGCTGTTAAGAGAAAAGAACATAAATGAGCACCTTTATTTTGACAATCATTATTACAAGATGTCTCTGTATGTGAAAATGGCTTCACTCATTGTGCAATTTGTCATAGATATAAAGTTTCTTACATTAAAAGTAATTTAATATCGCTTTAGGTTTGATGATGCTATACTTATTAAGCTACAAGCAATAAGAAATCTTGAAGCTTTTCCATTACTTTGGTTCAGGGTTACATGTTGAGGTTCTTGAAAGACAAGTAAAATGGCTAATGGGACTTCCAGCTGGTTTTAAGCCCAATCCAAATCTAGATAATTTCTTGGGTCATTTGATGCTTGACATTATTGGCATGTGGAATTTCGTTACAACTGAAATAACTCAGTTAGAGCCATTAATTATAAAATACTTTGCTCTCAGTGGTTTAATGGGCATTAATATTCAAGTAGCATTATGTCACGATATGCTCTTCTTCTGTTCTGCTCACATTTTTATTCTTTATACTGTGTTTGCTGGAGTTTACAAATACATTCTGTAAATGATGGGAACTTTAGTCAGACTATTCAGAGGAAAGAAATATAACGTGCTAAGAAAGAGACTTGACGGTAATAACTTCTAAATTTAGGAATTGTATCTTGGAGTGCTTATTGTAAGTCTCATTTAAATTAATAATATCGCCCCTTAATATTAAAACTTTCATTATCTTTTTGACACCGACAATCGCTATGTACTATTACGTTTGCTTCATCACAATTATCCTGAGTATCCTATTGATCCAGACTTTCCTTTTGATCATCCAGATCTTTGTTTCCAGCTTCCCCTTCTACTTACTCTCAATGACAATCAGCAGACCCTATGTACTGCCAAACTCATTCACACTTGAAATTAATGAAAAGACTTGCCAATTTAAGATCAGACCTAACTCAAGCAACAGTGGTTCAGTTTATCAACACTTCTTTGGAGAATTCGGTCAAGGTCTCAGCAACACTTTTGTAGAAGCATCCCCTATCAAAATTATTGCTAAGGTTATATATGGAGACAATTTGATATACGTTATGAGAAATTTGCTCAACATTTCAACCAGAGTAAATTTAAAAGTTATTTTGTTAGATTATTATAGTTATAAATATAAATATTAAAATGAGATTCCAAGTGATGCATTACAGAAAGGGCAAAATCCAAACAAGTAGTCAAATATGATTAGCGAATTACTTTCTCTTATAAAGAATTGAGAAAAGCTTCTATTATATTCAACTGAAATTAATAGAGTTAATTTTACACATAATTTTGGAATAAATTGTTTTAAAATTGAACATTATAAATCCCGTTTATTTTTATTTTCAAGTTTAATTATAAATAAAATACGTTATATAAATTATAATAATAATTTATTTGATTCTAAAATGCGTAAATATAACAGCAGCCTTGATTTTCATAAAACCAAGTCTTTCCTCTCATCATTAAACAATAATTAGCAATTAAATGATGCTAAGAACCAAAATCTGCGGATTAATGATAAAATTACAATTTAAAAATAGAAAGGATTGTTAGGTGCACATTTGCACAAACATAGACCGACCGTTGCCTTCAAAGCTCCTATTGTTTCATAGTTGCTTAGCTAGATGGAATAAAATTAAGGGCAAAAAAGTGCAATAGAGACATAGATAGAAGAAATGATCTAAAATGGTGTTGAAGGAATCTCATTTTCTCAGGAACTTCACACTAAAATTGCAACTATGCTTTTGCAGGTCACTAAACATAGTAAGTAAACATCTACATTAAATTTTGATTTCTATAACAATAATATATTAACAAGGTCATTACACCATTTTTATTATAGAATAGTAATTTGACTAAATGATTAAAATGATGCCCTCATTAATCGAATAAGAGACTGAGAATAACGGCTGGGCGAAAATATACAAAATGTTGATTTCGCCCTTCTCAAACAACTTCAAGAAGTATATTGAAGCTAAGCTCAAAGAAAAAAGAATGTAGCAAAATGAACTCGATTCAGATAACATTCAGGAAACTAAGATATTTGTGTAAAACAAGCCTTAATATACTTTCGCTATCAGAGTAAGTAGAATTTCATACCTTATTTTACTATCACTTTAGGATTATGATCATAAAAAGCACAGTTAAAGAAAAGATTAAGAGGAAATGAAAAGAAATGCCTAAAAATAATATCGAATTAATCTATAGAAGCACATTAGTGCTAGAAATACTAATAAAAACTCAATATCGATAGTAGATGATTTACTAGATAAGAAAAAAATGAGAAATCTTCGATAGGAGGCAAAAGATAAAAATTTATAACTCAAATTGAGGGTTTAAAGCTGTAGAGCAGCTTTTCATGGGGATTCTGTTAACAAGAAAATTGAAAGTTTATATTTTAAGGCTCACATAAACAATTTTATTCTAAAATTTATAATTTTATTTTTGACTATTGAGGTTTAATATATCTTAAATAAGACTAAACTAACTCAGATGTCGAATCCTCTCCATCATCAGAGGAGGATGAGAACATCGAAAAGTAAGAATTTAGATATTAAATATTTTAGAGAACTCGAGGATCATATTGAAGATTACCGCCTTTATGGAGAATCATAAAATCATAAAAAGAAGAAATTAATTGATTACAAAGCTTTGCATTCACGACTTTAAAATATGGCTATTAACTTTTTCTATAAAAAGATTCATAATATCCAGATTGATGAAAATGCTAATGAAAAGAATAAATTTGAATATAAGTAAATCTTTACAAGTGGGTAGAATCGTAATATTTATTGTTTTAGGTTTTATTAATTATTATGAAATCAAGAAATGAAACATGCCAGACTATCTCCTAAGAGGCATGCAGAATCTATTAATACAGTTAGATAATTAGTTTTAAAGCCAAGATCCTAAACACCATTGTAAACGATTAAAAGTAACTATGGGAGCCAAACTCAAAGAGATTATGTCTCCCACAGACGTTTAAATATGAATGCATAGTAGTTAAACAAATAGTCATCAGAGAAGTTTATCATTGATGAACTAACCTTCAAATAAGTTTCATAAAAACTATAAACTCAGTAACAAATGAATGCTAACAAAAATGACTAAATTCTTCCTGACATTTAAAGATCGGAAACTTAGTAAAAACAGAGTCCAAGCAATTATTAAAAATATCAAACTAATCTGGCCTAAAAATCTAAGTTTATTGATAGAATACCCATTTTTAAGGCAGATATTAATCAAACTTAGAAAATTGATATAAGACCCTTGGTATTTTAACCTCCTTAAATTAAAATATCCCCCTCTGTTTTATTTTCAGAGGAATTAGAGTTATACAAAGAAATTTAACCTCTTCATTCTGCAAGAGATTTCAAACAGTTGTATGCAACTATTCTCATAAATCTTTTTCATAGAATGATAACTTTTAAAAATAAATTTATTTTTCTATAATAGCATTGAACCAAAACTTCCAGTTTACTAACCACTTCATGATAACTAAGAATTCCAAGCACGAGTTAATAAATTCTTCCAAAAGCGCTATTAGACCCCTTCATAAAAATAGTTTTAAACTTTAAATTCGCAAGTGTCAATTGCTGATTCTGAGCAGTTAAATTTAATATCACCAGGACACCATTTTGACAAAGAGGACTCACTTGATTTCGAATAAAAATTAGAATTTATAAAGAAATTAAAGAAAAGGAAATCAAAAAGCAAAAAAATAAATCAAAAACTTTAGAATTAATGGAATGATATTTTATTTTAATTTTTAATGATGGTATTGAGAAATACTAAGTGAACTTATAAGAATCCTAAAATTAATTAAAACCTAAAAAGTAAAAAAGCACTGCTAAAAAGATAGGCATTTTTGATAAAGCTGTTGAAAAAGATATTTAATTTCTGAAAATATACAGGTCAAACACTGCATCATAGCCATTTTTCAGTTTAAATAAATTAAGAGTTAAAAGTCATGAGAAGAAGAAAAAATTAAATAAGTAATGTGCGATAAATATTTAATAAGATAAGTTTGAAGATTCTATATTGATAAACATGGGACAAGAAAGGGATTAAATGGATTGAAATTAATCAATGGGATTCTCAAATTAAACTTTAATAATAATTACAATAGCTTAATTATGCTAATTTTTTAATATAAAAGCTAATGACTTTTTATTAATTTTATTTATTTAAAATCACTATTACTCAAGGCACTCAAATATAATACTTTCGGAGTATAAATAAGGAAATTACTTAATTTATGCTGTCAAATATATATATTGTAATTGATACTAATAAATTTATTAAAATTGCTAAGAAACTCAAATTTGAGTTTATTCAAAAAAAGAAGACATCAGATTGAAAAAAATAATTTCAATAAATTAAAACATTTATCATTAAATAGTTGAATAAATTTAATTGCTAACACTAAAACTTTTCAAATATTTTAAATAAAACATATAGGAAAAATAATCATTTAGAATAATTAAAATAAATTGCTGTATTATCATGATTAATTAATTTTGTAATATATTCAAATTGATTTCATAAATATCAAATAATAACAATGTTAATAATAAATATTACTAACTTATATGATATTAACCGAATTTAAAAATTTTTTATTTTAAATTATAATATAATATGAGTAAAATTTTAAAGTATATTGTTGATTGATTAAGTTAAAAATGATTAAATAGAGGTTATTATGGAAATAAATTATGTCATTAAATTAAGAATGAAAATAATCATTCATGATTGATCTATGTTTTTAAGATTTAATTTTAACTTATTTGTTGAATTAAAAAATTAAACTTTATTAAATCATTATTTCTGAAAATAAATTACATTTTTTAATAATTTTAGTACTTTTTCGAACTCATAGCTGATCTTAAATGCGCTCAATTTATAAAAATATATTATTTTTATGATTAGTATGATATTTATAAATACATTTTAAGTGACTCATAGTTTAAATTCCAAATTCAAATTAATTCTAAATTATTCCCATAATTATTTGAATTTAAGCAGTATTTTAATTAGCTTTGACTTTACTATTGCAGAAATTTGTACAAATTACACATTCTAAACAACCTTGCAATAATTTATTTAAAATTTAATTTTAATTATTAAATATAAAATAATTTCCTCATACAATTTAACTGATAACTTATAAACAAATATTATCACAATGATTCAATGAAATTTGACTGATTATTAAAAGAGTAGAGAGTTAAAATAGGAATAGATTGGGTTAAAGTTTAGATAAATTAGAGAAATATTTCATTAAATATGAATTGTTATTAATGTAGCTATTGAACAATTTCACTAATTCTCTCGCTTAGTTTAATCATATATATTACTTAAGTCATCAATAAATATCAAATATATGAATACCAATTAAATAAATGAATTAAAATTTAAATTCATAATTTAATTTAGTCTTAAGCTTTCTTTATATTATAATACTAACATGGAGTCTATTAAGATAAAATAAAAATAGTAAATTTGTCTATTTTTGTCGATATTTTTGCTATTTTTCTGATTTTAAGGGTGGTTATAGCAAAAATAAATAATATTGAATATATATTGATTTAATTTTATAAAATACTATTTAATGAGTTATTTTGATTAAATAGCTATTTGTAGGCGCTTCTTTTTAATTTATAAATATAATTATTGACATGTTTACTAACTGTCATCCATTTTTTAAAATGGTCTAGTTATATAGAATTTGAAGTCATTATTATTATTAAAGTTGAGATCATATTTAAGAATAACTATTTTTATTTTGCTTGATCATTAATAAGTGTGCAAATAAATTCACAATTCTTAAATATAACTTAGAAAATAAGGTTACTTATGGTAATTCAATTTAAAACATTATAAATGTTCTATTTTCTAATAAGTGAAAAAATAATGATATTTTTATAATATTTAATCCAGATTAAATATAAATTATGAAAAATTATTCAACTATTCTACTTTTTGCATTTAGAATTTTTCATAAAATTTTGTTTAATTATTAATAAAATCAAATTTAGAAATTAAACAAAAAGTTATTTTATTCACTCACATTTATTAAAAATTATTTGGTTTTTTTTAAACATTTTATTCTATGCTTTATTAATTTCTTCAATATTATTGAGAAATTAAAAGGATATAGATAAAATATAATAAATATAATTAATTTAAAAAATTTAATTGATTTTTATGTATATATATATATATATATCATTGCTTTAAATTATCTAATTAATATTAATTGCAAAAACGGATTTAAATTATAAATAAAAAAAGCCTCATAATGAAATAATGGATTGTATATGTCTGACCTTCTATATTTCTTATTGTGAATTAATTAATTAAAATTTAATTCTTCAAATTAATTTGCATTTATTGAATAAGATTTTTGCTTCTTTAGGGCTTTGGTGCTGACATAGTTGTGCTTGTCATAGTACCATTTGTAAACATATTGTGGGGTAAATTTCAGTTCCAATGCTAGCTTCTCGATGATAATTTAATAGAAAATTAATTCATTAACAATTTTTACAATTTTTGAGTTTATATTTAAATAAATTCTTTAGATATCTCTGTCCCATACGGGATTCTTGTCGAACTGAGTCTGTAGGATGCATTTCTCCTCTTTGGTGAATCTTTGACGAGTGAAATTTAATCTCCTTCTTTGGTTTTTTAACTGAGATCCGCACCTACAGCTTCTCTTAGATTGCTCCAATAATGTTTAATTATCACCCCTCCCATATAATGAATGCTCCATAATAAATTGAATTAATTAAAGATTCTTCGTCGATAAGGGAGCTAGAAGAACTGTAGCCCAGGTTGGGGAGATCAGTTGCCAATTAAAACTGAGTGCTCTCGTTTGGGGGAGTGTTTATGTGCGATTGTGGATTTTACATTATTTAGTTTTGATTAAATTCCGTTGATTAGTACAAAAAAAAGATTAAATTGATTAGTTCTGTAATTCAGGAGCAGATGACGAAAGTTAGTTAAAAAGTCGCAATGTTAGCCCTAATTATAATAATGCATTTAAAATTAATGTATATAAAATCATTTAAAGTCGCAAGGATTAATATTCCGACTCCGGAACTTTACGACCTCTAACAAGCAATTAATCGCAACTGGGTTAACTCTGATCATGCATGTTTAAACTCATGATCATTGCTTCGTCGTGATCATTCTCGATATCGAGTTCCTCTGGGTCTAATTTTAAGTTCATCCTCGTCATATTATACTACTCGTAGAAGTTATTGCCGTCGTATTATACAATAAAGCAATATTTAGAATTACTTTTATTATTTTTAAGATAAAGCATTAACAATTGATTATTATCAATAGATATCTTGTGGCTGATTGAAAAACCTGTTTTTTAACAAATTTTAATTCTAGCTTGTCTGGCTTTAAAATAAATTAACTAAACTTATGATACTTTTTCTTATAAAAAATAATTTAATTATGGCATTCATTTTGGAGAAATCTATCAGGGTTTAAGTTTTACTGCATGGGTTAGTTCTCAGAGTGACTTCTCTGAGGTCTTCCCTGTAAGTCTTCAATGAGTGGAGTCACATGATTGGTTTTAGGTTCCTCCGCAATCCAGTTACTGAAATTATTGTTCATAATGCTTCCACACATCTCTTCCTTAAGCATTTCGTTGTTATTCATAAAGTGATACCAAAAACATAATAAATCTTTGAAACATAGGTGTTTTATAACCCATTAATTATTACTTATAAAATAATGACTGCATTTACTACATTCTTTGGGGTCTGTTCAAGCATCATAGGTTAATAAGAGCTGATCTCCTTGAATATCTCTAGCTTTATTTGCAAATCCTAAGGATTAAGCTAGTATTTATTATAAATTGTATTAAACAGCTTTACATATATTTAGCTCACAATAATTCTCTCAATTAATAAAGCAAATATAATCTAGTATTTTTGATTTAGTTAATGGAATTATTGATTTTTGTTATTTTGGTTGTTTTGTTGTTGCATTTGATTAATTAATTTTAATTTGTCGAGCATCAATTAATTATTTAAATTGGGGAATCCAAAAATCCTTGAAAATTTATTTAATAGTATAAATTTTAGAAATAATCATGATTCAAATTATTAGTATATGAGAGAATTTTATTTTTTTCTAAAAAACTTATATATATTTAAAATTCATTATTAATGATATTATTAAATTAGATTGATACTTAAAGGAACGTGGTTAGAATGTCACTAGTCTCCGACCCGAAGTCACTCAATCTAGGCGCCCCTCTTTTTAGAGATAAGGCAGCCAACTCTCTCTAAGACTTAGCGCAGTACAGCTAAGCAAAATTTGGACAAGATTATGACTATTGGGAAACCGATAGTAACTTATCAGATGGTTACTCGTCTGATACAAATTCAGATCTCGAGTTTAAAGAGTCTGATATAGAGCTTGATGACGAATACAGTGCCAAACTCTAACACAGAAGACACTTCCATCAACAACAAACCCTCAACTGGTACGGAGTCTAATCTAAACACCGGTAAAAACGCAATGAGTAAAAGTTCCACGTTTAACCTACATTACATTGGAACGGACACAATTGGTATGTCCCTCCTCAACCAAACACCCCATAGATAGACCCAAACTACTACAAAGGGCAGAAATTCCAACAAATCTTCAATAGTCTTCGACCTCAATATTTAACTAACCCCTTTACGGCTAAAGGAAAGAAGATCTTGGATAAGCCCAATGAAGGAACTGAGATCAAGAAACATACTTCTAAGAACAACACCTAGAAACACCTTCAAAAAAACAAAACCCCAACTAATGGGATTTCAGAACTAGAGCCCCTTAGATTAAGGAGCAAATGGGAAGTGCTCTAAAGAAGCCCACATTTTTAAACTCCAGAACACCATACTAACTAGCTCAAAATTAACAGGAATCTCACGACACTATTTAATAGTAAAAATCCAACAACCCTCTACCTACTAAATAGACTACCCAGATACAAGAGGAATCACGCATTTCTGCTAACAAGATTTGCGAAGAATCACCCAACAATTCAAGCAAGATATCTGAAGAATCATCCAAGAAAATGGATAAGATATGTGAAGAATCACCCAACAACCCACTAAATAGGGAAAACACTACTAAATAGGCAAGGAACATACCAGAATCTGGCCAGATTCTGATTGATAATAAGTAAAGACAACCGCCATAGTAGATAGAAGGGGAACAAATAATCAATATGGATATCTACATTAAACCTTAAGAAGTTTAAACTAAACTTCTACTAAGTAAATTCTAAAATTTCAATCCAAAAGAAATAAGATTTAAACTTCTATAATGACTTATAGATGCCCACGAACAAAACAAATTTCATAACTTTGAACCATGGGAGATCCAATTGATAAACTAACTCAGTCCTCTATATCAAGGAGAGTTATAACTTAGAAGTGTCCAAGAGAGAGTACTTCTCTCCAACACTCTATTTAAGAGTAAATTTGAAAACTATTTCGTTGGAGAGCAATCAGTCGAACCCAAATCTCCTCAGGTAAACATAAGAAAGAAAGAGACAGAGAAAAGAACAGAGAAAAAAGGATGATTGGCACAAGAGATTGACAGAGAAGAAAAAGAAAGATTTGTGAGTTAAGCTAAAGTCCAAATTTAACTAAATACTACAAACAAATTAACTAATTAAAAGGGCTAGACCCTTATATATACATATATATATATATATTGAAAAATATTAGCGATCGGGGGTCCCTAGAGACCTCAATGTGATCATATTATTATTATTATATTTAAAATTCATATATTATCATTCAAAATGAGAATAAATCTTTTTTAAAAAAAATTTTCATTAAAACAGAAAAAAGATTATCTATAATTTTAATTAAAAAATGATATTATATCTCAATTTAATCAAAAATTTTAGAGTAATAAATGCAAGAATTGATACATTCTACAAAAAATTCCACAAAATTCTCAGCCGTTGCAATTTTTAAAGTCGAACTTCTAAACTTTAAATTATAAGAAAAATGAGAGATTTTTGTCAGAAAATACATTTTTATAAATTATCCTCCGCTTTGTTATAAGAATCTGATGATTTAATTTTTTATACATTGAAAACATTAGATAATTCTAAAATAAATGATAAATCAAAAATAAATATGAAAATAAACAGCAGATTAATAAACCCCAAGAGTACTCAGCTGATGAAGGAGTATAAACGTTTTTAAAGTAATAGTAAGTAGATAGTAATAAATTTGGTTCAAATTGCATTCTTTTAATCAGATTATTCAATTATATTATTGTAGGAATACATTTAATTTGGGAAAATAAATAATATTTATTAAATTAAAATCTCAAAATATCGGCAGTTAACTTTCTGGAAACCTAGACAATATGGAACTTGTTCGATAGAGAATTTAAAATTTGCTAGATTACTATAGGTGGTACCCCTCTATCGCATTCCTGAAGCGAGATAAACCGATTTTAATTTTGGAAGTAAAACAACTAAACAAATCACCTAAAATTAAAATCGATTTATCTCGCTTCTACGATGTGATAGAGGGGTACCGCCAATAGTAAAGTCCAGCTAATTTTAAATTCTCTATCGAAAAAGTACCATATTGTCAAGGTTTCCAGAAAGTTAACCTGCCACAAATTTAATATTTAATTAATTAATTAATTTATTATTTATTTTCCCAAATCAAATGTATTCCTACAATCATGAATTTCCTGCTCTCTTAGTCATGAATATATGTCTTGTTAGCAATTTTAATGATTTAGATGTTCTAATTGCCTTAATTATATTTTCTGATTGTCAACTCAATATTTTGACTATCACTGTTTTTTTTCTCATAGGTTTTCAAAAGTAATTGAGTATTTTGACCCTGATTTTGTGGTTAATTTTAAATTTATTGCTAATATAATTGTTATCCTTAATTTAATTAATCAAGTTTCTCAACTTTAGAGACTCTATTAACAACTGATTTGATTTTTTCCTTAATCGTATGTAAGCCGTCAGCAACTCCTTATTTGTGGTCTACTATAATCTTGTTAACCTAGTCTATCACATTTTTTATGTTCTTTTCCACCATTTAATATTGGTGATCGTGCTTGGACTGAATCTGGTTTATAATTTCGAGCTAACTGGAAAACTTCTCGGACAATTCTCTTATGCTATTATCAGCGCTTTAGATGGATTTTGTGAGAGCCTATATTTGCTCATGGAATCTCTTAACATGGTTGGCCAACGACTCCTGGGTCATAACTCCAATTGTGGGCGCCACATTCAAAACCCCAAAACCCCTTAGTGAGGTTTATAAGTGCTTTGATTTGTAGGGTATAGTTGGGGTCTTATTGGGGTTAGTAGAGAAAACGCATGTTTTTTATGAATTTAATGAATATTTAATGAGTATTATTGTACTTAATTCAAACAAATTTTATCTGCTTATCTTTGTGATACCTCTTGAATTTAGCAGCCTGTAGTTGTTTTAGTATATCATCCAATGATTATCGTGGATATGCTGGAGCTTTTACGATGACCATCTCAACTATCTTCTTAATTTTCATTGCATATTTCATCTTGCTTAATATGTTTAGCAGCCAAACTTATTGATTATTTCTCATGTTTTGTTCCAAAGTATGACATACTTTCCATATCGGCACTCTAAGATAATTGCAGCTACCGCCCAAACATCGCATTATACAGAGCCATTTGTCCATTTCTCTCTTATAGGGAAGTATCCTGGAGTGCCTAAAACCTTAGCTAAAGTCACTATCTCTTGTCTTATTGCTCTGTTGAAATCTATGACTACTACTTCTAAAGGGCAGAGATTTAGCATTACATTTTCTGGCTTCAAATCTCTATGAACACACCCTAGATCATGGAGCTCTTTCACACCCTTAGTCATATCTGTGAGTATCTCATTCAATTCATCAGGATATCTATTATGGTAGAGATACTCTCTTAGAGTCATTTCAAACTTCTTGAGTCTCAAAGCAATAAAACCATGACCAAGTATAACTCCGTCGAGCTTAGCTAAATTCTTGCATTATCTTTTCTAAGCCTCTCTCAGCACTATGAATTCATTTGCAAACTCATTTTGATACTGCTCGTTTTCAATGAGATATTTGAAAGGATATACTTTGTAAACATACTCATCAACCACTATAAGCTTAGCCTTGTTTGGCAGGTCAAAATGCAAGAAATTTTCAATACAGCTATCAATATCAATTGCATTCAATGAATGTATAAACATAGCTCTCTCTTATAAGCATGCATATACATACCATTTGCTGGTTGGTTCATTGACTCAAACCGCTTCTATCTCTTAAGTCTCTCCTACTACGCTATTTGTGGATCAAGAGAGTTATTTTTTCTTTTAGCAGGTATAAGCTTTTAAGTTTCCTCATCTTTAATCAGGAATTCGCTTAGATGATGCTTTTGCATATGTCTCTTTACTTTAGCTGAGTGCGTATAAGACTTCATGCAGGTATTGCATTAGTATCTACCATCTACTTTATCATGCTTGAAGTAGATCTTAGCTCTACCAGAGTGTACCTCTTTGATGTGTCTCTTCAAGCTTGACTCAGTTGAGAAGAAATTTTAGCAGTCTTCACATTAAAACGTTTTAATTTTTTCTATTGGTTGCTGTTCCTTATCTTCCTCAACCAATTCAACTTATGTTTAAACTCCCATCTCAGCACTCTACTTCTTGTTTTAAACTTAAATTTTAAAGACCTCAGCTACAAACTCTAGAGCTCTTAGCTCTACCTCCTTTTCAATATAAATTACTTCTGGTTTCTTGGAGGAACCAAAGTTGAGCACTGATTAACCTGTTCCAAGAGAAACTGCCTTACGATTTAAGTTAGCCGCCATGTTTAAATTCAAATTTAAATTTCTATTATTTATAAGTAAATACCTCACTAGCTATACTAACTTAGTATAGGAGCTGGAACTGCAACAACAATGGTTGATTCTTAGGTGTTAGACATCATATTTACACTTAGCTTATAACTATAAATTTTCTAATTTTATGCTTAATATTTTTAATTTTGGTACCAACTGAGAATTAATTCAGGTTGGTACAGGTACCAATTAGGTTTTGAGCCATTTTGGAACTTTTCCATTAAAACCTCATTAGTTCAAAACTAGGTACTAATTAAGTTTTGGTACTATTAAATTGGTACCAATTAAATTTAATCGAATTTAGTACCGGTACTAATCAAATTTAAACAAATTTAGTACTAATTTAATGGAACTAAATTGATAAAAATGGAGCTCCATCTCTGAAGTATGTTACACCTTCTGCCAGCTTTCTCCACGTATCCTTAGCAGGTTGACCTCCAATAAGATGCCCATATTTAATACTAAGATTTTTAACAGTAGGATCCAGAACTCTATATATTAAAATTTGAAATTCAATAAGAAGAGAAGGAACAAGGATGGAATCTATAAGTACTGCAATGAAGAGGGTTGAAGCTTAACAAATGATCTCAAGGTTTAGAAGCAAGGAGGATCTCTATCGATACTTCACTTAGCATGGTAAGCATGTGACATATACTTAATCATATACTATAGTGGGTTTATTCCTTCCAACGATGGAAGGTACCAAAATTTCATTCTTAAAAGCTATACTCTGCGATGAGAAGAAAGCCTTCAAAAACAGTGAAATAAAGTTGATAGATATACCAAACTACCCAGACATTTCAGTCACTAATCTCTACGAGGATGCGATGAAAGATGAAGAGTTGGTAGTTTATCTTCCTACCAAGAAACAACTCTCTAACAAGCTTCCAGAAAGGAGCTTCTTCTTTGGAGTTCTTGGCGCTTTAAGAGAGAGTAATCTCAGAGAGATCATTGAAGAAGCTCACAAAAAGCGCTACTCTATTTCTCCTGAAGATAAAAAGAAGCAAGGCATACTAATAAGCGAGACCTGGCTCGCTGAGCTTAAGAAGCACCCATTCCTCTCTAGTAAGCTTTGATTCATAACTTTGTAGGGAAACCTCGAACTGGTATATTCCTAATGAAAGAGCATGCGAAGGTTCACAGAGAGAGAAAGTCATAGACTATTTATGAAGTGAGCAAGAGACTTTATAAAGATGTCTAAAAGCCAGAAGAAATGAACATAGATGCAGGAGCTGGCACAAAGAGAAGAAATATGGGTCCAAGCAAGCCATAAGAAGAGGAGAAGAAAGAGAAGCCAAACCCCTTTATGGGCCAATTTAATATGTGAATATATTCATTCGTTTAAATCTAAAACTTATTTATAAACATTCATTCTTCCTTCTCTCGCACAAACTGTTGTCTTATCTACGCTCACTCTCTTACAGCTGCTTTGAATCAAGTCTACTGTATCGATAGGCAAGTCATGCATAAGATGATACAGCAGCAGCTTCTTGTAGTGAGTCTTGATTTAACTCCAGTAGAATTCTATTCCATTAAATTAAGGACTATAAGGAACGTTATAAACAGGAGTTATGTTTAGGTCTTCATAAGCTTTCTTAGACTCCTTAGTCTTATGAACTGAAAGGTTATCAACAAACAGGATGATCTCTTGGTTGCTATACTTCTCTCTGAGCTTATGTAGGAACTCTATATACTACTCTCGCTTAATAGAGCGAGGGTGAATCACATAACTCTCTAAGCCTGAATCTTCACTTATACCAGCTAAAATTGCATGGGTGACTACCTTTACTTTTTAGTCATAAACTTCTATATTATCATACTTCTTATACCATGACTTATTAATAAAAGTGTTGAACGTAAACACAGCTTCATCTGCATGTATGAACTTGATGTTATTATCAATAGCTCTCTGCATTTAATCATATATATAGTTTAAATTATTACTATAAAATGGCACTGTAAAATCAATCACTCTCTTCACTCTGTTGACAGTCTTGAAAGTAATACCATTTCTTCTATAAATATTGGCTATAGTCTAAGGAGAGATACGCATGTCAGGAAACCTGCGATGAAACATCACAGCTCGCTAGTCTAATGGAAAGTGTGCCCAATACTTCAAAGTCTTAGAGTCGCAGAGGAAGTCAATATGAGCCTGAGAGAACTTTTATTTTCTTGCAGGATGCGTTCAACAACCAGAATTAAAATGCTAAACAGCTAGCAAGCAGTGATACCTAACAGTTGAGGCACTCTTGCGTAATAACTTTGCTATTGCTGCATAATTTAGTACAGGTTTGGCTTAGTCTATATTAATACTTGTACCATACCTAAGCTTAAGCAGTAAATCTAAATATTACTCATCATAAATAGACCCTAAATTTCGCTAATTTCTATTTCTCATTTTGCAAATTGGCCTAATTTCTCTACTAACCCAATAAGACCCCAACTACACCCTACAAATCAAAGCACTTATAAACCTCACTAAGGGGTTTTGGGGTTTTGATTCTTGATATCTGAGACTAATATCTAATAAGTTCATTCGATTTCTTATCGTCCCTAACTAATTAGTTCTTAAATCGATAGTATGTCAATGTTTCTAAATTTTTACTCAACTTCTTGAGCCTTATTGAACACTTCAGCAACTAAATCATTGAGCTTAACCAGGACATCTGTTTCGATGAAATCAGGCACTTTAATCAGGAGTCTATCATATAGATCCTTCATTGAGTTTGTTGTCAGCTCTTCGAACCTTTTTGAGATAAGCTCATCTATTTGATTCAATTCAGGGAAGGTGGTATCTGAATAAGTGCCCGGGTCTTCCTCTTCTGTGAGTCTCTAGTTTGTAGATAATGATTATGCCTCAAATTGCTAGCTCTAACTATGGATTGATTCTTATTGGCTTACCGATGATTTTTAATCATTTATCTAAGGTCTTTTGTCTTGTTTTGTAATTGCTATTTAGCTCGGCTTTTGAGCGGCCTTTTTTGATTTGATAATTGTGAGTTAGACGGTGTATTGCTTTTAGTTTCTGATTTTATGGCATTTAATGTATTGATCAGCCACTCCTTGTGCATCTTAATTGTTGCGGGTCCAAATTTTTCTTGCAGCTATACTTTGACCTGCTTGTAAGACTTTTACCCGATAATCTTTTGCTTCTTAAGGAGCTCTAAAATATAATTTCTTTACTTTTCGCACCTAAGATCCGTAAGCTACTCCTCATTAAAAAACTCTGCCGTATATCCTGAATCCTCTTGGGATTAGTTAAAAATTGCCACTTATTGGAGCTTCTTGCTTGACTTCTTATTAGATAACTTGCCCATGCTTGTTGTTATCTAATTGTATTATATCGGTCTATTTATACATAAAGTTGTTGATAAATATAGAAGTATTCATACTTGCAATGCTTCTATTTTATTTACTGTAACTATTATTTGAATTTAAAAATGTTTTAATTTACTATTTCTATTAAATTAACTTCTATTCTTAAATAAATTAATATTTTAAATCCCAACGTAAATTTTGCAAAAATATTACAAACTCTTACGAAATAAATTAAAAATGTTACAAATTAAGTTTTATCGTGATCTTTATAAGTTTTGTATAAACTTTCACAAATACTCCCTATCTTATATTTAGTGAAGGGTTCAGAGAATTTTATAGTACCGTTAAATTTTGGGACTTCCTCAGTAATATCATAGTGTGTTACTTAATTCTGTTCATGTGATCCAATAATTTACTTCAAATTCCTTTAATCACGAATATTTTTGTAAGATTTTGTAAGAATTTGTAAGAGTTTTAATATCATTGACTTTGTTTTTATAACATCGATTAAACTTGCTTAAATCTTATAAATATTGGGTTTTATAATAAGGAGTAAATTTTAACTACATATAGGTTAATTTTTACTTCTTGATTATTTGTTGACTATAAAGATAACAAACTTAACATTTTTTAATTTTAAGAGGTATAAGAATACTTTAAATGGTTAAGAATTAAAAATTTTATCTTTTAATTAAATTCAATCATATCATAAAATTATTATTCTATTAACTAGGCTATGAGTTTAAAGGATTCCACTCATGGTCAATTATGCCGCCTTAATGAAGCTACATAACCAACTTTTTATAGTTGACAAGCTCATCGACCTAGCCTCTTAGATCATTAATTTCATTTCTTACACTTTGGTTCTACTCCATAAATTTTTACTTTGATTTATGCCCAAAATTTTGACTGCATTTTTCTTCCTCTAACTCAACTTATCTTGACTTCCTCTTTTGTTCTCTGCTTGAGCTGACCTTCCTTTGCTTACTAAATAACAATAACCTTTAATAATAAGCTTGCCACTAAATGAAATAGAATTATTCAGAGCTTCTATGAATTGAGGCTTCATGTGAACTAGGTTATTTTAAGAGGTATAGAGTCTTTGCCTTCGCTATTCCTTAGCACTTTGTATCATATTATTAACTCAATCATTATCTAGGGAGAGCAGAATATCTGTAATCCATTTTTGTCTAAATGCAGCCAATCCATTTAATCGGGGAGATTTTTCAAAAGTGATGGCGTGCCTTCAGCATATGAGAGAAAGTCATCTGATGTGAGTCCTTCAATCTGTGGAACAGCTGAAACTATCACATCACTTCGTTTTAAGTACTATATAAATTTACTAATAAAAATATTACCTCCTTTTCTCCTGTTAATATGCTCTGAAAAAGTACATGTTAGAGCAATTCATTTTGGGCAAATACGCCCCACATTCTTAGGTTAAAAAGTCAGTCATACAGTTCTTTCTTGGACCCAATATTATTCCTCACTTAGCTGACATGTATTTCATGTAAATTATTGTTTAAGTTCATTTGCTAAATTAATAGTTATTGAATATTAATAATTAGGACTTAAATAAGAAATTTTAGTAGTAAATTTAATAATGCCATTAAATAAAAACTAATTAGTAGCTAACTAAATTACTCTACCAGATAGTAATTTATCTATATAGAAATAGTTTTATGATAAATTTTAATAACTTTAAAAATAGATAATGGAAAGTAATATTAAGGAGTCATATAAGCAATAAGACATAAGAAAATTGTTTGGGTCAAGAAATATATTGACTTTTAAAGAACATGATGACGATGAAGATTCTAATAGCATTGCAAATGATGAAAATGATTCTGTAGATGAAATAGTACTTTGTAAGACTACTTGCCTAATTGTACCTGGACTTTTCGATCTAGCAAATTATAATTAGTTTCACTAACTTAATCAAAATAAAAATATCAACAAAACAAATAAGAAATACCTTGACGAAAGATTTAGGCTTTGCATATAAGAATTTGTATATGATTGACAGAAGAACTAATAGCAACGATTGCTTAAAGCAAAGATAAATTGCAGCCTATAACTTTGTATAGTATTTGAATGATGACAAGCTTTTGATCAATATTGACGAAAATAGCATCTAGAATTAATCTAATATAAGAAAAAGCTGGAGTTAAAAAGGCTCGAGAAATTACAATGACTAACTAGTAAGAGTATACGATGTTAATATGATAGCAGCAGTACTAAGTGACGGAAGAGTTTTTTTACACTTAATATTGGAAAAAATAATAGCAGTACAGTGATTTACTTTATACTTTAGATTATTGACTATCAAGATAAAAATTAGGCTAATTGGCGATCTAATGTAATTTTTATTTTAGACAACGCAACTTATCACAAGAGTATTATCACTCTTCAAAAATTAAGATTGCTGTGTATTTCCGTAATGTATCTGGGTCCTTATTAATTTCACTTGGCTCCTATAGAAAAATACTTCGCGGCAATTAAGAAGGATAGACCATAGATGCTTGAGTCAACTAGTAGAGAAAAATTTATAAAAAGTCTGACACATCAGATTTTGACTAGTAATTTTAATTGGATTAGGAAAAGTTTTTTCAATTGCATTAACCATGCTAAAGATGCCATTTACCTAAAAAAGATTTGACCCATAAATAGTTGATTTTATAAATCCATGAATGACTAGAAGAGAAACTTAAAGAGATTAGTTATAATTGTCAGATACAAAACTCTTGATTAAACTAAATGAACAAATGACTTTATTAACATATTTGTTCTGACCAAGAACCCTCCCCCTCAGCCGAGACCCCCCTTCCCCCTCAGCCGAGAACCCCTCCCCCTCAACCGAGACCCCCCCTCACTTTATTGTAATTTTTTCATAAACCTATTTTTTTTCAAAATAATTTTTTCTTGCCCTGCGAGCTGCTATTACCACTATAAACATCATTTCATTTGTTTCATTTCGTCCGTCGACCTTTCTGAAAACATGTTTCAATAAGGAAATAATTATAATAACATTCACTTTTGACATTTATTAGTAGTAATATGATTATCATTGACAGACAATAATATTATATAAAATTTTGATATAACTAACTTAAATCACTTCCATTCGACTAGATATTAAGATTTAATATAATAATTTTCCCAATTATTTTTCTAATCTTCTTTTCTTTATAAATTCTTTAATACTATTTTTACTTTATATATTTTATTATCAATAAAATCTTTATTGGTGTTGCTTAGTATTGGGAATGTTCTAAATAATATCTTATGTTTTAGATTACCATTAAAATACATTTATAAACATAATTAGATTTTACTGATAATAAAATAAATAAAGTAAAAATAATATTAAAAGTATTTATAAAGAAAAGAAGATTAGAAAAATAATTGGGAAAATTATTATATTAAATCTTAATATCTAGTTGAATGGAAGTGATTTAAGTTATAACAAAATTTTATATAATATTATTGTCTGTCAATGATAATCATATTACTACTAATAAATGTCAAAAGTGAATGTTATTATAATTATTTCCTTATTGAAACATGTTTTCAGAAAGGTCGACGAACGAAATGAAACAAATGAAATGATGTTTATAGTGGTAATAGCAGCCCGCAGGGCAAGAAAAAATTATTTTGAGAAAAAAATAAGTTTATGAAAAAAATTACAATAAAGTGAGGGGGTCTCGGTTGAGGGGGGAGAGGTTCTCGGCTGAGGGGGGAAGGTCTCGGTCAGAACACATATTAAAAATTAAATCAAATCTAAGTTTAAATTTCAAACATTTTAAGTTAATTAAAAATTTAGTTATTTATTTTGAGTTTGTTAGATTAATAATTTTAGTTAATTAATTATTCAAATAAATTTAGTATTTTTCATTTCTTTTTCTCCTTTTATTTAATTTTCAATGTGAACTGTGTGCATTTTCTCTGAGTTGGATCTTGTGAAAATCTCTAATCTGTATTCTTCTCCAAATAATGAATTAATCATGCACCAAAATTCCTATGGTTTCTCTAAGTGTTGTCTCCTCTCTGCAATTATTTAATCTGGAATATTTTTTATCAAGTTTTCATACAAGCTGCCTTTAATGCCAATCAAGCAATATTCTATTGAGTATTCTGGGTTTTACTGTTATTAGGTTTCCTTTATTTGTCAGCTTAACCCATTCAAGTACCTTAACGACTTCATCCCTAGTCTTATAATATTTTAAATCCTTCATGCTAAGTATTGTAAAGCGTTCAGTAGAATATGAAACTTTTTGAATTTAATTTAGTGGAATTTATCTCAAGCTTTTATTTGACAGATACTTATAGGGGAGTGCTTTTTACCCTTTCCATGGATTGTCTTAGACAACTATCATAAATAGAGCGCCCACCACCTTTAACATTGCAGCAATTAAATTCTCCCATAAATAGTCATTTCTGATATCTGATTGAAGTTTTATTGGCAACCCAAGTTTGAATTATTATTTGAAATAGTTTATCCACGCTTTGCAAATATATCCACCCTTAACTTCGTAAATAAACTCTGGCACTCTTAGCTCTGATTATTTTAGGTCTTGTATCTACTTTTATGATATTATTTTGCCATAGTTCCATCTATCTATTTGCTTTTCGTCATAGAGTCTCTATTTATTTTTGATTAGCGATTTGTCAACTAATGAACATTTTTTCATGTTTCTTTTTCAGTTAAAAGTTTAAGGGAAAGTCTTGAAACACCCCAAGCATTCAAGATTTAATAGTAGGTTTTCGACTCTTTAAATAATGTGAAATAAGATGCATTTTTTTGATTTACTCCAATGGTTTGCTTTGGCTTACAGCGTGACATAAGGCTATTAGCAGTAGGTTCAAATGTATTCCTTTTCTTCCTCAATCTCTCTCACAGCATATCCATGATCACATTGAAAACTGACTCATTAAGGTTCGTTTAATTTGTTTACATTCTTGACTTTTATGTATTGAATATTTTAATTAGATTATTTGCCTTTTTAACCTTTTTATATTGAAAATTTTGTATAAATTTAAATATTTGTCTTTTCTCAAAGTATATTTGAACAGTTCAAGTTTATTATTAGAGAAAAGCATTTTGATTATAATGTAGGAGTGAATTTTAACCACTCACAACTTAATTTTACTCCTAAATTATCACATTATAAATGAGCCATTTTATTACAAAACTCGATGTTCAAATAGAGTAGCGAAGTTTATTAAAGTTCAAAACCGTATTAGGTGGTACATTAAAAAAATAAAATTTTAAAACCTCCCCTCCTAAATTTACAAGAACAGCTTTAGGAGCACCACCTAACTTCACAAAACACATTTAGGTGCATTTCAATGAATAAAATAGATGAATTAGTATATTAATTATCTCTAATGTTAAAAAATATAAAACTAATGTCTCGTACTCTGTTCTCATTAAACCTCTCTAAATCTTTGAGGATATGGTCTTACTTATATATAAAGGTAGAATTTAAACAGCTTATATAATTATTAATAGTATTTATAAAATGAGCGGCAACTTACTAAGAAAAGCGGCATTGCTTGGCATTAGCCAGCAAAACCTTTCTTTCATTAATCAAAAGAAAATTGAGACTTGTGATGCCTTTACCTAGTACGAACCTGAAATTCTATAACCTTAGGTCTCAGACTTTGAATAACAATTCAGTTGTTAAATAGAAATGCAGAGCTAAGAAATTCAATGCGAAGTTCCAATAAAAATGGTTGAAGAGGAGGAAGAGAAAAAAGAAATTAAAGCATTACATTTATGTGAAGAGTGTGAGAAGAACTTCACATATAAATCTGCTCTTAAGCGTCATATCTTAGAGTAGCATTCTAACAAGCCTAAACTCTATCTTAAGCATGATAAGATAGATGGAAAATATTTTTGCCCTTATTGCAATAAGCAATATAATCATTCAAGAGATTTAAAAGTTCACCTTTAAAACCATCATGGCAAGAAGTTTGAAGTCATAGATCCTGAGACTGGTGAGGTCTTCCTTTAAAAAAGAAAGCCAAGAGACCCTTTAGAAACTTTGGAACAAAGAGTAAAGAAAGAAAATAAACTTATTAAAGCAGTAAGAAACCTCGCAGCCTCAGAGATAGTAAAAATAACTTTTAAGATGCATACACTTAAACTTCCAATATTGAATATAATTGACCTTAAAGAGTGTAAAGATAGTTATTTTATCCTTGAGGATAAATTTGAGAAGAAAGTCATAACAGATAAGTAGTTCGCATACAAGATATATCCGTTCAACTACTTCAAATGCGAAAACAAGTATCAAATGGAATTCGTAAATGAATACCAAGCACTTACGAAGTCAAGAGATAGATAGTGCAGATTTATGATAACTCTCGATGCTATTCTGCTTGCTCAAGATCATGTAACTTTTCGTCTTCCTCTATACTAAATGACATGTAGAGACTACATTTAAGATTAAAGGATACCAATGTAGTTAACTCTTATTCTTACAAATATTTGCAAAGGCATTGATTGGCTGCACACTCTAGGATATGTTCATAGAGATTTGAAGCCTGAGAATATAATGCTTGACTTTTCACCACTCAGTGTAGTTATAATAGATTTCAATAGATCAAAGAGAGTTGAAGATTCAGGACTTGGCAATGTGTATGGTACTCCTGGATACTTTCAAGAAAAAGAGGACTGGAGAGATGGTGATATTAAGTGGGATATATGGGCTCTAGCAGTAATAATTTGTGAATGTGATATGGCAAGAAATGATTACTATAGCTGCAAAAGAGAGAAAGATTCAAAACAGAGAATACAGCAATATCTAGACTAGAATAAGATAAAAGGTAGAATGAAAGATATGGCTGAGTAGATAATTATTAAGCCTAATCACAGAGCTGACCATACAATAGACTAAATTGTAAGTTGGATAGGAGAAATAAAGTTTAGAAAGCTGCCTCATGATGCCAAAGTACTGTTTGAGTGAATAATAAAAATAAAACACTTGCATTACACACTAATTTACATTACATTATAACCCTAAACCCATACATAAACCCTATTAACCCTAATAAAGCATGCGTTAATAGTCTACTTTCATCAATCAAAAACTCAATCAAACAACTTCAGGGGTTTTGTGGTTTTGACTCTTGCGAAGGAGTCTTGCTATGGCTGTATAATTCAATATTAAGCGAGTATAATCAAAATGTGGAAACTTTTATAAATAAATAAAAAATGAATACAATTAGGATTATTTTCATATTAGTATAGATTAACTAAAAATCAAACTGTAGCTATTTCGAATTATAATCATGTGTTTATTTATCAATATACATTTAATTAATTAAACATGGAGAATTCTGATTATTATTTTTTTTTACTTTTCCAAATCATTTCTATTTTAGGGCATCGAACTAGTTGCTGATGTTTTCTCATTCGACATTCCTAGATAATTTTTTTGAGATATCTTCACCATATCTTGATGGTATCTTCAGGGTATCTTCCTCAAAAATCAAAAAATTCAAAAATAATAAAATTAACAATAATAATAGCAATAATAGCAATAGTAGCAACAATAACAACAATAAATCAAACAGATTAAATTAAAATTAGAGTCTGATTGAAATTCTTAAGGAATTTCAAAATTATAAAAAACTGTGTTTTTTTTCATGTTAATTATCCTCATCTTAATTATCGTCTTTTACATTAGGTCAATATACTATGAATTTTTAGAAAATTTGGATTTTTTTAGAAAAATCCACAGACTCTAATTTTAATTTAATCTGTTTGATTTATTGTTGTTATTGTTGCTACTATTGCTACTATTGCTATTATTATTGTTAATTTTATTATTTTTGAATTTTTTGATTTTTGAGGAAGATACCCTGAAGATACCATCAAGATATGGTGAAGATATCTCAAAAAAATTATCTAGGAATGTCGAATGAGAAAACATCAGCAACTAGTTCGATGCCCTAAAATAGAAATGATTTGGAAAAGTAAAAAAAAATAATAATCAGAATTCTCCATGTTTAATTAATTAAATGTATATTGATAAATAAACACATGATTATAATTCGAAATAGCTACAGTTTGATTTTTAGTTAATCTATACTAATATGAAAATAATCCTAATTGTATTCATTTTTTATTTATTTATAACAGTTTCCACATTTTGATTATACTCGTTTGTTCACCCCGAGCCCCCCCCCACCTCCATATAAATAATTTTTTTCAGTGTGATTTTTCTTGCCCTGCGTGCGGCTATTACATAAAATGATTTATTTTTATTAGATTCACTACATCCGTCAACGTTTTTGTGTACATGCTCCCATAGGAAAATATTTAATAATACAAACAAATGTTAGTTTTATTTATAATATTAAATATTCTTAGATAAGAAATTTTTTTTTAACATTAATATAATTGTACTTTTAATAAGGTAACCATAAAATTCTTTATTTAACTGGAATTTATATTTATTTTGAATTTTATGGTTACCTTATTAAAAGTACAATAATATGAATGTTAAAAAAAAATTTCGTATCTAAGAATATTTAATATTATATATGAAATTAACATTTGCTTGGATTTTTAAATATTTTCCTATGGGAGCATCTACACAAAAACGTTGACGCATGTAGTGAATCTTATAAAAATAAACCATTATATGTAATAGCCGCCCGCAGGGCAAGAAAAATTACACTAAAAAAAATTATTTATATGGAGGTGGGGGGGGGGCTCGGTTTGGGTGTGGGGGGAGTGGGGGGGGGCTCGGGTGAACACTCGCTTAATACTGGTTTGACTTAGTCTATATCAATACTTGTCATACCATACCTAAGCTTAAGCAGTAAATCTAAATATTACTCATCATAAATAGACCCTAATTTTCGCTAATTTCTTTTTCTCATTTTGCAAATTGGCCTAATTTCTCTACTAACCCCAATAAGACCCCAACTTTACCCTACAAATCAAAGTACTTATAAACATCACTAAGGGGTTTTGGGGTTTTGAATGCAAAGTAGTTAAACATTCAGTCATCAGAGAAGTTTATCATTGATGTACTAACCTTCAAATAAGTTTCATAAAAACTATAAACTCAGTAACAAATTAATGCTAAAAAAAAATGACTTAATTCTTCCTGATATTTAAAGACCATAAACTTAGTAAAAATAGATCGAAAAAAATTATTAGAAGTATTAAACTAATCTGGCTTAAAAATCTAAGTTTATTGATAGAATACCCACTTTTAAGCAAGATATTAATTGAACTTAGAAAATTGATATCCGACCCCTTGTATTTTAACCTCCTTAAATACAAATATCACCCTCTGTTTTATTTTCAGAGGAATTAGAATTATGTAAAGAAATCTAACCTCTTCAAACTCCAAGAGACTTTAGAAAGTTGTATGCAACTATTCTTATAAATCTATTATTAATATAAATATAAAAATAATTAAATTAATTTTTAATCGTAGCATTGAACCAAAACTTCCAGTTATCTAACCACTTCATGATAACTAAGAATTCCAAGCACGAGTTAATAAATTCTTCCAAAAGCGCTATTAGATTCAATCATAAAATTAGCTTTAGACTTTAAATTCCCAATTATCAATTGCTGATTCTGAGCAGTTAAATTTAATATCACCAGGACACCATTTTGACAAAGAAGACTCACTTGATTTAGATTAAAAATTAGAAATTATTAAGAAATTAAAGAAAAAAAAACCAAAAAGCAAGTAAAAGAATTAAAAGATTGAAATGGAATGATAATAATTATTATGAAATTTAATAATAATATGGTTTTAAATATATATTCTTAAATGATGGCGTTGGGAAATACTAAGTGAGCTCCTAAGAATCCAAAAATTAATTAAAACCTAAAAAGCAAAAAAATACTGATAAAATTTAGGTATTTTTGATAAAGCTATTGAATAAGATATTTAATATCTGAAAATATACAGGTCAAACACTGCATCATAGCCATTTTTCAGCTAAAATAAATTAAGAGTTAAAAGCCATGAAAAGAAAAAAAAGTAAATAAATAATGTGCGATAAATATTTAATAAGATGATTTGAAGATTCTATATTGATAAACATAGGACAAGAAAGGATTCAATTACTTGAAATTAATCAATGAGATTTTCAAATTAAACTTTAATAATAATTACAATAACTTAATTATGCTAATTTTTTAATATAAAAAGTTAATGAGTTTTTATTAATTTTATTTATTTAAAATCACTTATATTCAGGGTACTCAAAAATAATACTATCGGAGTATAAATTATTAAATTACCTATTTAAGCTGTCTAAATATTATAAATTGTTAATAATAATAATAATAATAATAATAATAATAATAATAATAATAATAATAATAATAATAATATTAAAATATAATATAATATAATATAATATAATATAATAAAATATAATATAATATAATAATAATATAATATAATAATAATATAAAATAATAATAATAATAATAATAATAAAATAATAATAATAATAATAATAATAATAATAAGATCACATTGAGGTCTCTGTGGACCCCCGATCAATAAGCTTTAAAGCAATAAGGGACAAGCCCTTTTAATATTTATTAAATCATCTGATCTGTTCAATCTCTTTGGTTGTCTCATCATTGATTCTATTTCAATTAATTCTTTAAAAATCCAATCAAAATAATGAATTCTTGTGAGCCCACAACTGTCTTAAGTATACTCTTTCTCTGTAGAAATTGAGTATATGTTTGTCAATCTCTCTCTCTCTTCTTCTTCGCTGTCAATGGAGCTGACTCCATCGTACACTCTGAACTCTACATATTCTTGGAGTTGTTGCATAGTTTCATCAAAGGCTCTCAATGTTCTATAGTTGATTTCCATGCAATCTACGGAGTTACAGATAGGGCACCATCTCCCATTAATTTTCAAGTCATATAGACCCACTTCTTGAAACATGTTTTTAATTAATTTATTATTATATAGTACTTAAAAGTCCCAAATCTTTTATGTATTATTTAATAGGTTTCATTAATTGTATTGGGTAATATCCAGATTTAACTTATAAATCTATGGGGTTTAGGGATTTAGGGGTTTCTGGGTTTTTAAAAGTAATGATCTTTGGCTTTGGGCCAGAGTTTTTATATATTGTTGGAAAGTAGTAGTAACTTTTGTTTGATGTGGTGCTTACTCTCTCGGATAAAAATTGAAAGTTATTAAGGTATTTACTTTTAGTATTAAATAGCTAAAATATTTTGGGTGATTCCCAACATATCTTTGGGTCAACTTTTTTAACAATTTTATGGGTGATTCTCCAATAGTTTGTTAATTCAATCTTCCCTTTTTAATACTGGGAAAGTGAGTGTGACGTATTAGAGATTTAGGGAGTGATTCCTTTAAAACGTATCTTAGTGTATTCTTCTATTGACTAGAAATGGTCACTTTGAGTTTTTCCTGAATTTAGGATTGGGGTTAAAGGATTTAGTTATGAGGGGATTGTTGTTTTTATGAGGTTTTTGACAGTGTCTTAAAACTTTCTGAGTATTTCTTTCTTTAGTAGTACTTAGTAAGAGATGTTAGTAACTAATGACCAGATTTCTTCGGTCAGGCCTCATGCCTAGTTGAAGTTGAAAATGTCATCATGAACAGAGAGTGGACTTTAGGGGGTTGGTGTGGAGGTGAGTAAGTGAGCTAATTGGACGTAAGCTCACTGTTTTAGAAGTTAGTAATTGCTTGACTCTAAGTAATCAATTCGAAAATTAAGAAAACTTGTGTAGAGTGTATGCTCCTGTTGTGCTAGGGTTATTGTATAGTACCTTGCTAGGTTGTGAACGGGTGCTAAAAGAATGTACTGACTTAAGGGTGTCAAATCTGACATACTCTATGATTTTAGGGCCATTCGTGAGTATGTATGTACTTCTTTGTTAAAACACACCTCTGGATCTTGCAATCCAGCTGGGGGAAGTACGCTTCTCGGACTAATGAGACAAAATTTTGCCTCTATCTTTAGAACGGTTCGACTATCCCTCCTCGTTCCAACTCTTTTTACTTAACTTTTTAAGTTAATACTTAAAATTAATTATTGTATAAATTGTTATTGATAAGAAACTCATTTTTGAATTTATTATAAATAAAAAGAAGATGTCAAATTGAAGAAAAATAATTTCAATAAATTAAAAATTAAGAATTTATTATTAAATAGTTGAATAAATTAAATTTCTTGCATTAAATCTCTCTAAATGTTTTAAATAAAACATCTAGGAAAAAATCAAAAAATCAAAAATATTATAGTATTTAAATAAATTTCTGAATTATAATTATTAATTAATTAATTAAGCAATATATTCAAATTTATTTAATAACTATCAAATAATTAACAATATTCATAATCAATATTACTAACTTATATAATATTAACCTAATTAAAATTACTTTTACTTTAAAATTTATAATATAATATGAGTAAAATTTTAAAGTATATTGTTGATTGATTAAGTTAAAAATGATTAAATAGAGGTTATTATGGAAATAAATTATATCATTAAATTAAGTATATAAATTTTCACTTAAAAATTGATGTATGATTATAAAATATAAATTGAACTTATATGTTGGATAAAAAAAATTAAACTTTATTAAATCATTACTCTCAAACATAAGTTACATTTTCTACTACTTTTTTGAACTCAAAGCTAATCTTAAATCTAGTATATTTCGTTAACATTATTTTATTATTTTAATTGGCATATATTCATTAATATAGTTTTGTGATTTTCTGTTGTGAATTTTGAATTTTAAATTTTCTCTATTTATTCCTATAAATATTTGCATTTTAGCATTAAATATTTCGCTTTGATTTTACTATTGTAGAAAATTGTACAAAAATACAAATTATGCTCTTTTAACATCCAAAAACAATAATTTATTTAATATATAATTTTAATTATTTAATTATTAAATATAAAATAATTTCCCCCATGCCCCATAACTGATAACTTATAAACAAATATTATCACAATATTTAAATAAAATTTGGCTGATTATTAAGAGAGTAGAGAGTTTAAATAGAGAAAGTTTGGCTTAAAGTTTAGATAAATTAGAGAAATATTATCATTAAATATGAATTATTATTAATGTAGTTATTGAACAATTTCACTAATTCTCTTGCTTAGCTTTACCATATATTTGTTATTAAAGTCATCAATAAATATAATATATGAATAGATATATGAATTAAAATTTGTATTCATAATTTTAATTTAGTCTACAGTTTATATTATAATACTAACATGGAGCCTATTAAGATAAAATAAAAATAGTAAATATGTCTATTTTTGTCGATATTTTTGCTATTTTTCTGATTTTAAGGGTGGTAATAGCAAGAATAAAAAATATTGAATTTATATTGATTTAATTTTATAAATACTATTTTATGAATTATTTTTATTAAATAGCTGTTTGTAGGCGCTCCGTTTGAATGTATAAATATAGTTATTGACATTATTACTAACTGTCCTCCATTTTTAAAAATGGTCTAGTTATATAGAATTTGAAGTCATTATTATTATTAAAAATGAAAATATATAATATAATAATTATAATATTGCAAGATCATTAATGAATTTGCATATAAGTTTATAATTCTTTTTTATTATTTAAGCAATAAGATTATCAATAGTAACTCCATAAAAAATAACATTGAATGCTCCCTATTTTAATATATGGGTAGTAAATAATGATTTATATTTCTTATTACAAATTAAAGTATTATAAATTTAGAAATTATTCAACTATTCTACTTTATACATTTATTATTTTAGATATTTTTAAATAATAATATTCTTAGTAATAAAAAATAGCTGAATATCATAATTTTAAAGATTATAATCTATTATTTTAGATTAACATTTTTTTGTATATTGTGTAAATTTTCTATCTTTACAATAAAATAAATAGAATAGATATAATTTCTTGGTTATTTATATTTTTATAATTCTGATTAATACTTTCTCAATATTATTGAGAAAATCTGAATGATTTAAAGAATAATTAACAAGATTTGATTGATATAATAATTTTGACTTGAGTATAATTATAATCATAACTGTAATTTATAACAGCCGTACATTTATAGTAAAAAAATAGTAAATTTTAAATGCACCAAAGGAAATTCATTTAAAAACTCTTAGATTCTTAATGTTTGAATTTTCATATAACTCTAAATATATTAAATAAATTTTTTAAAAGATTCCTCATTTAATTTTGCATTTATTGAATAAGACTTTTGCTTTTTTAGGGTTTTGGTGCTGACATAGTTGTGCTTGTCGTAGTACCATTTGTAAACTTTCTGTGGGGTAAATTTCAGTTCCAATGCTAGTTTCTCGATGATAATTTAAAAAATTAATTCATTAAACTTAATTTCCATATTGGATTTTAAATTGAAATAGATATATAAGATATCTCTGTCCCAAACGGGATTCTTGTCGAACTGAGTCTGTAGGATGTTTTTCTCCTCTTTGGTGCATCTGTGACGAGTGAAGTTTATTTTCTTTTTCTGGTTTCCTAGCTGCGATGCGCTCCTACAGCTTCTCTTAGATTACTCCAAAAATATTAAATTATCACCCCTCCCAAATAATGAATACTGCATGATAAATTAAATTAATTAAAGATTCTTCGTCGTTAAGAGAGCTAGAAGAACTGTAGCCCAGGTTGCGGAGAGCGTTTGCCAATTAAAGCTGAGTGCTCTCGTTTGGGGGAGTGTTTATGTGCGATTGTGAATTTTCCATGATTTAATTTTGATTAAATTCCGTTGATTATTAGTAACAAATAATATTACTTTTATTAGTTCTGTAATTCAGGAGCAGATGACGAAAATTAGTTTTTAAGTAGCAATCTTAATGGATTATAAAGCTTATTATCGGTGTATGTTAAATATTGGTTTATAAAAATACTTAAAGTAGCAAAGTTTGCTACTCAGAAACTTTACGACCTCTAACCAGCAATTAATCGCAACTGAGTGAGCTCTGATCATGCATGTTTAAACTCATGAACATTGCTTCTTCGTGCTCATTCTCAAATTCGAGAATCTCTGGGTCTAACTTCAAGTTCATCATCGTCATATTATATTATTCGAAGAAGTTATTGCCGTCGTATAATACAATAAAGCAATATTTAGAATAACTTTAGTTATTTTTAAGATAAAGCATTAAAAATTGATTACAATTTACAATAGATATCTTGTGGCTGATTGAAAAAACTGTTTTTTAACAAATTTTAATTCTAGCTTGTCTGGCTTAAAAATATAATTACCAAGCTTATGATACTTTTTCAAGTAAAAACTATTAAAAATCATGGCGTCCATTTTGGAGAAATCTATCAGGGTTGAAGATTTACTGCATGAGTAAGTTCTCAGAGTGACTTCTCTGAGGTTTTCCCTATAGGTCTTCAATGAGTGGAGTCACATGATTGGTTTTAGGTTCCTCCGCAATCCAGTTACTGAAATTATTGTTCATAATGCTTCCACACATCTCTTCCTTAAGCATTTCGTTGTTATTCATAAAGTGATACCAAAAACATAATAAATCTTTGAAACATAGGTGTTTTATAACCCATTAATTATTACTCACAAAATATTGACTGTATTAACAACATTCTTTGGGGTCTATTCAAGCAACATAGGTTAAAAAGAGCTGATCTCCTTGAATATCTCTAGCTTTATTTGCAAATCCTAAGGATTAAGCTAGTATTTATTATAAATTGTATTAAACAGCTTTACATATATTTAGCTCACAATAATTCTCTCAATTAATAAAGCAAATATAATCTAGTATTTTTGATTTAGTTAATGGAATTATTGATTTTTGTTATTTTGGTTGTTTTGTTGTTGCATTTGATTAATTAATTTTAATTTGTCGAGCATCAATTTAATTATTTAAATTGGGGAATCCAAAAATCCTTGAAAATTTATTTAATAGTATAAATTTTAGAAATAATCATGATTCAAATTATTAGTATATGAGAGAATTTTATTTTTTTCTAAAAAACTTATATATATTTAAAATTCATTATTAATGATATTATTAAATTAGATTGATACTTAAAGGAACGTGGTTAGAATGTCACTAGTCTCCGACCCGAAGTCACTCAATCTAGGCGCCCCTCTTTTTAGAGATAAGGCAGCCAACTCTCTCTAAGACTTAGCGCAGTACAGCTAAGCAAAATTTGGACAAGATTAGACTATTGGGAAACCGATAGTAACTTATCAGATGGTTACTCGTCTGATACAAATTCAGATCTCGAGTTTAAAGAGTCTGATATAGAGCTTGATGACGAATACAGTGCCAAACTCTAACACAGAAGACACTTCCATCAACAACAAACCCTCAACTGGTACGGAGTCTAATCTAAACACCGGTAAAAACGCAATGAGTAAAAGTTCCACGTTTAACCTACATTACATTGGAACGGACACAATTGGTATGTCCCTCCTCAACCAAACACCCCATAGATAGACCCAAACTACTACAAAGGGCAGAAATTCCAACAAATCTTCAATAGTCTTCGACCTCAATATTTAACTAACCCCTTTACGGCTAAAGGAAAGAAGATCTTGGATAAGCCCAATGAAGGAACTGAGATCAAGAAACATACTTCTAAGAACAACACCTAGAAACACCTTCAAAAAAACAAAACCCCAACTAATGGGATTTCAGAACTAGAGCCCCTTAGATTAAGGAGCAAATGGGAAGTGCTCTAAAGAAGCCCACATTTTTAAACTCCAGAACACCATACTAACTAGCTCAAAATTAACAGGAATCTCACGACACTATTTAATAGTAAAAATCCAACAACCCTCTACCTACTAAATAGACTACCCAGATACAAGAGGAATCACGCATTTCTGCTAACAAGATTTGCGAAGAATCACCCAACAATTCAAGCAAGATATCTGAAGAATCATCCAAGAAAATGGATAAGATATGTGAAGAATCACCCAACAACCCACTAAATAGGGAAAACACTACTAAATAGGCAAGGAACATACCAGAATCTGGCCAGATTCTGATTGATAATAAGTAAAGACAACCGCCATAGTAGATAGAAGGGGAACAAATAATCAATATGGATATCTACATTAAACCTTAAGAAGTTTAAACTAAACTTCTACTAAGTAAATTCTAAAATTTCAATCCAAAAGAAATAAGATTTAAACTTCTATAATGACTTATAGATGCCCACGAACAAAACAAATTTCATAACTTTGAACCATGGGAGATCCAATTGATAAACTAACTCAGTCCTCTATATCAAGGAGAGTTATAACTTAGAAGTGTCCAAGAGAGAGTACTTCTCTCCAACACTCTATTTAAGAGTAAATTTGAAAACTATTTCGTTGGAGAGCAATCAGTCGAACCCAAATCTCCTCAGGTAAACATAAGAAAGAAAGAGACAGAGAAAAGAACAGAGAAAAAAGGATGATTGGCACAAGAGATTGACAGAGAAGAAAAAGAAAGATTTGTGAGTTAAGCTAAAGTCCAAATTTAACTAAATACTACAAACAAATTAACTAATTAAAAGGGCTAGACCCTTATATATACATATATATATATATATTGAAAAATATTAGCGATCGGGGGTCCCTAGAGACCTCAATGTGATCATATTATTATTATTATATTTAAAATTCATATATTATCATTCAAAATGAGAATAAATCTTTTTTAAAAAAAATTTTCATTAAAACAGAAAAAAGATTATCTATAATTTTAATTAAAAAATGATATTATATCTCAATTTAATCAAAAATTTTAGAGTAATAAATGCAAGAATTGATACATTCTACAAAAAATTCCACAAAATTCTCAGCCGTTGCAATTTTTAAAGTCGAACTTCTAAACTTTAAATTATAAGAAAAATGAGAGATTTTTGTCAGAAAATACATTTTTATAAATTATCCTCCGCTTTGTTATAAGAATCTGATGATTTAATTTTTTATACATTGAAAACATTAGATAATTCTAAAATAAATGATAAATCAAAAATAAATATGAAAATAAACAGCAGATTAATAAACCCCAAGAGTACTCAGCTGATGAAGGAGTATAAACGTTTTTAAAGTAATAGTAAGTAGATAGTAATAAATTTGGTTCAAATTGCATTCTTTTAATCAGATTATTCAATTATATTATTGTAGGAATACATTTAATTTGGGAAAATAAATAATATTTATTAAATTAAAATCTCAAAATATCGGCAGTTAACTTTCTGGAAACCTAGACAATATGGAACTTGTTCGATAGAGAATTTAAAATTTGCTAGATTACTATAGGTGGTACCCCTCTATCGCATTCCTGAAGCGAGATAAACCGATTTTAATTTTGGAAGTAAAACAACTAAACAAATCACCTAAAATTAAAATCGATTTATCTCGCTTCTACGATGTGATAGAGGGGTACCGCCAATAGTAAAGTCCAGCTAATTTTAAATTCTCTATCGAAAAAGTACCATATTGTCAAGGTTTCCAGAAAGTTAACTGCCACGAATTATAATAATTAATTATTAATTTTGATTTAATTTTCCCAAATCAAATGTATTCCTACAATCATGAATTTCCTGCTCTCTTAGTCATGAATATATGTCTTGTTAGCAATTTTAATGATTTAGATGTTCTAATTGCCTTAATTATATTTTCTGATTGTCAACTCAATATTTTGACTATCACTGTTTTTTTTCTCATAGGTTTTCAAAAGTAATTGAGTATTTTGACCCTGATTTTGTGGTTAATTTTAAATTTATTGCTAATATAATTGTTATCCTTAATTTAATTAATCAAGTTTCTCAACTTTAGAGACTCTATTAACAACTGATTTGATTTTTTCCTTAATCGTATGTAAGCCGTCAGCAACTCCTTATTTGTGGTCTACTATAATCTTGTTAACCTAGTCTATCACATTTTTTATGTTCTTTTCCACCATTTAATATTGGTGATCGTGCTTGGACTGAATCTGGTTTATAATTTCGAGCTAACTGGAAAACTTCTCGGACAATTCTCTTATGCTATTATCAGCGCTTTAGATGGATTTTGTGAGAGCCTATATTTGCTCATGGAATCTCTTAACATGGTTGGCCAACGACTCCTGGGTCATAACTCCAATTGTGGGCGCCACATTCAAAACCCCAAAACCCCTTAGTGAGGTTTATAAGTGCTTTGATTTGTAGGGTATAGTTGGGGTCTTATTGGGGTTAGTAGAGAAAACGCATGTTTTTTATGAATTGAATGAATATTTAATGAGTATTACTGTACTTAATTCAAACAAATTTTATATGCTTATCTTTGTGATACCTCTTGAATTTAGCAGTCTGTAGTTGTTCTAGTATATCATCCAATGATTATCGTGGATATGCTGGAGCTTTTGCAATGACCATCTCAACTATCTTCTTATAATTTCATTGCATATTTCATCTTGCTTTATATGTTTAGCAGCCAAACTTATTGATTATTTCTCATGTTTTTTTCCAAAGTGTGACATACTTTCCATATCGCACTCTAAGATAATTGCAGCACCGCCCAAACATTCCATTATACAGAGCCATCTGTCCATTTCTCTCTAATAGGGAAGTATCCTGGAGTGCCTAAAACCTTAGCTAAAGTCACTATCTCTTGTCTTATTGCTCTGTTGAAATCTATGACTACTACTTCTAAAGGGCAGAGATTTAGCATTACATTTTCTGGCTTCAAATCTCTATGACCATACCCTAGATCATGGAGCTCTTTCACACCCTTAGTCATATCTGTGAGTATCTCATTCAAATCATCAGGATATCTATTATGGTAGCGATAATCTCTTAGAGTCATTTCAAACTTCTTGAGTCTCAATGCAATAAAACCATGACCAAGTATAACTCCGTCGAGCTTAGCTAAGTTCTTGCATTATCTTTTCTAAGCCTCTCTCAGCACTATGAATTCATTTGCAAACTCATTTTGATACTGCTCGTTTTCAATGAGATATTTGAAAGGATATACTTTGTAAACATACTCATCAACCACTATAAGCTTAGCCTTGTTTGGCAGGTCAAAATGCAAGAAATTTTCAATACAGCTATCAATATCAATTGCATTCAATGAATGTATAAACATAGCTCTCTCTTATAAGCATGCAATATACATCCCATTTGCTGGTTGGTTCATTGACTCAAACCGCTTCTATCTATTAAGTCTCTCCTACTGCTCTATATGTGAATCAAGAGAGTTATTTTTTCTTTTAGCAGGTACAAGCTTTTAAGTTTCCTCATCTTTAATCAGGAATTCTCTTAGATGATGCTTTTGCATATGGCCTCTTTACTTTGGCTGAGTGCGTATAAGATTTCATGCAGGTAGTGCATTAGTATCTACCATCTACTTTATCATGCTTGAAGTAGATCTTAGCTCTACCAGAGTGTACCTCTTTGATGTGTCTCTTCAAGCTTGACTCAGTTGAGAAGAAATTTTAGCAGTCTTCACATTAAAATGTTTTAATTTTTTCTATTGGTTGCTGTTCCTTATCTTCCTCAACCAATTCAACTTATGTTTAAACTCCCAACTCAGCACTCTACTTCTTGTTTTAAACTTAAATTTTAAAGACCTCATCTTCAAACTCTAGAGCTCTTAGCTCTACCTCCTTTTCAATATAAATTACTTCTGATTTCTTGGAGGAGCCAAAGTTGAGCAATGATTAACCTGTTCCAAGAGAAAATGCCTTACGATTTAAGTTAGCCGCCATGTTTAAATTCAAATTAAATTTCTATTATTAATAAGTAAAAACCTCACTGGCTATACTAACTTTGTATAGGAGCAGGCACTGCAACAACAATGGTTGATTCTTAGGTCTTAGACATCATATTTATACTTAGTTTATAACTATAAATTTTCTAATTATATGCTTAATATTTTTAATTTTGGTACCAACTGAGAATAAATTCAGGTTGTT